>CM056842.1:17504035-17714035 GCA_029853015.1 Chelidonichthys spinosus | reverse complement strand
CGGTACTTATGTCATGAGTCAGCTCAGGCTATGACATCATGACACCAGCGGGTCGTCGGTGATGTCATGGGTTCGTTTTAAAGCTGCAGCTTCACGTGCTCGCTCTGCATCGGAGGATAAATATTTATGCGGACAGCAAGTCTGAAGCCATAAAAAATGCAACTTTAAATGCAAAATTTGTAGGTTTTCACGAAGGTTAATAAAAAGATGCACTTATTTATAGCCTCGTGATGTTTGTTGTTTTTAAAACAATTAACAATATTATCCCAATCTATCTAATTCATCCATAGGAAAAGAAAAGTTATATTATTCTTCTGCTTTGTTTATTGTGCGTTTTGTTTCTTTTTTTTTTTTGGCGAATGAAATCCACTCAGAGTGCAGAGAGATGGAGGGAGAGTCTGTCACCATAACTGTTTATAGAAAATGATTTCAGAGGCCCTGGATTGTTTACATGATGTCATGTGTGTAAACATTAGAGTCATGGTTAAATACCGGGACTGGTTTACTGCTTACTTGTATGATCAGATATTGATTTTACTGAGAAAAACACTCAAAGCTGAGCTGACATTAAATTCTTTTTAACCCTTTCAGATCCCGGGTCACATGGTGCACCTCTTTAACAATATATGCTGGAAAAAAGACATTTTTTCATATTTTTACAAGAAAAGCCAACACCTTTTGTTTTTCTGGAAAAGAAAATATGACCTGCTTACATCATCAACTTACCAAGGGATTTCAATCAATAATATCATGACACCATCCATCAATCAATCAGTTATGTCCCACCTGTTTGTCACATGACCACACAGAAGAGATACTTGTGAAATAATGTCGACTTTAAAGCAGAAAGAGTTGATTATCAAATAAGTTACTGATTAATCTACTCTAATCTATTCATCTAATTTACTAACCAACACTACCGCAAACACACACACACACACACACACACATTACCTGAGGAGCCACCTCGCCATCCCCTCTGAACTGTGATTGGTCAGCAACACGTGTGTGTGTGTGTGTGTGTGTGTGTGACGGAGAGAGAGCGCTGCTCTAGCGTGTGGCGGTGCGTGAGTTGTCATGACGTGGTTTGCACAGCTCACTGCTCACATACTAAACCGGAGCCGCCACGTTATAAATCTTCGGGGGGGGAGCGCGGCCGAGAAGGTAAATAAGAAAAAGGTAGAATACGGCGGACGGGAGATGGAGTGACGCCGTACGTATGTGCGTTATTACGTGTTGTTGGGTTTTTATGCAGAGGTGTATCATATTCATGAACGATCCTGCAACGAGCAGGTGGAGGGCTTTTACTTTGTACCTGAACAAAGCTGAGACCGGACCACGGCTCCCAGCAGACACGTTGGTATGTTCTTATTTTCCTTTACGTTTCTCTGGAAAGAATCCTCCATCTACCTGCCTCGCCCCGCCGTGTAATAAGGTGAAATTGTTCCCCGACAACGGCCTGACGACGGCATCATTTAGCCCGTCAGCGTGGGGATCGGCTCCGTGACACTCGACATGTTTTCACTCCAAATACTTGACATAAAAAAGAAATGGGGGCCACTCCAATTAATTCCCATTTACATATTCCTGGCTAGAGTTTCCAGATGGGGTTAAAGGGGCGGAGTCTGGGCGGGGCCTAAGGAGGGGAGGGTTGTTGTAGAGAGAATGAGACGCCATCCGAGTCATCACGTTGATTATTTGTTGAGGTCGTTTCGAGGTGCTGAGATGAATTCAGAAATTAGCCGAGTGGAACTGAGGTTGAGGGAGGGTCTCACCGAGGCTATGACACACACACGCACACACACACACACACACACACACACACACACACACACACACGTTTACATTTCCTGCTGCGGTGACATTTACTGGTAAACATTCCCCCGGATTAGTTGCAGCTTGTTTGCTTTCAGGTGAGTAATGGCGTCACATCGGACCGGAGCTCGATGTGTCACCTGCTGCCGAGGAAGAGGAGGAGAGGAACCGCACGAAAGGAGAGGAAGAGACCGGAATAATGTTGTTTTTTCTGGGAAAAAAATACATGATGCATCATGAAAAAAGGGGGGAAAACAGGAGAAAAACAACAAAAAAAGGAGCCGAGAGAGAGGGGGGATTTGCTACCTTATTACGATGCTAACAACCGACATCTATGCTAGCTAACGTCCTTTAACGTCCTCCCTGAATTAGCATAGCCGCAGCTATAAACTGTATTTCACCTTTAACTGTGCTGCTCTGGCAACAACAGAATGTTAAATAAGTAAAAGGCATCAGTTTCCTGTTAACAAACAAGATGGCAGATAATGGCGGCCTTCCCCTGCGGTAACCTCCTGCTCCGTTAAAGACCGGACAGCTGCTGCTTCTTCTACCTCCCTGTTGGCCGATCTGTGATGGATTTATTTGTGGCAACAGCGTTGGATTCGATCCCCCGGGGGAAACAACAGTAAATAACTTCATCCAAATAAGAGCAACAGCTGGCCTTTGACTGTGCTCTTAACTTCAGGAGAGCGATGCTGTCATAGAGCGAGGAGTCAATGAGAACCAGAGTGAGGAAGATGAGGAGGAGGAGGAGGAGGTGAGCAAAACATGAAGTCATGGCCCTCACAGTGAGATCCCAGTTCTCGGCTCCCAGGTTTGACTCCCGTGGGAGCAGAAGACAGCGACTCGCCGGCTCCAGGACTGACTACCGTACGGTGACGGTGATGTTCCACACATGGCGACAGGCCGACCTCGTCGCCACGGAGACGCACACAGGGACGCAGTCACAGCCGGCAGAAGCAACCCCGTGGAGGTGCTGACAACCAAAATGATAGTTTCCATTTTGGGCTTTTTTTTTTTATACTGTTGTGAGGTGAGATTGCATTTTATTGGCGTTAAAGGAGTCAGTGTTTCCAAATGCTTTCATGTCCCTGACTTTGAGTTTGTCCTCGGCGGCCTCATGATGATGCAACACGGATCCGGATCCGTCTTCCTGCTGGACATCAATATTCACTACCTTGCACTCACGATATTCTCAGTTCTCTTGTGAGAAGTTTGAATCATTTAGTTTAATGATTGCATACAAAATCAACGCAAAGAAGCAAATAGATGGAAATTTGCATGGAAATAAAGCAGATTGCGTGACTTACGCAATACGTAAAATACGCAAAATTTGTGTGAATCGTGCTGCAAAAGCACCGTCAGCGTTGGGATTCTACTTCTGTCCTCATTCGTGTCTAGATGACCTTATTTGGAGTGTTGACGGAGCAGCTACAATGTTAGCGTAGCCTAGCACCATCAACCAGACTCCATTCAGAAAACAAGCATTTTAAAAGTTGTTTGCTTCACGTCTTGCCGATCGACCTGACAAACCGTCACTTCAGACTTTTTACGAATTGCCATCATTATTTCGTTGCTACGACATGCTTTTTTAAATCCTTTTATGACAATATAATCGCAACAAATAGTTTATTTTGGGCTCGTCTAGCTGTGGTAAACCAGATGGCGTTTGTCTTGGTAGATAAAGGGAACACAGTTTAGTGAGAATCACAGAGGAAAGTATTTTCACATAACAGCTAACGTTACATTTGCGATAGAAAATGACGAAGTTCGAAGCCAGCTAGCAGGGCAAGCTGACGGTGAGAAAAACTACGTTTTATAAGAAACATGCTATGATTTTAAATTGGCAAGCATGTGAGTAATTCATGGTACAATTCAAACACGATTCTCCCTCTATTGACCACATATATTAACCGCTTATGAGGTCACATGTAAGGTGTTATGGTGAAGTCACATTAAACACAGTTCATTTCTCATCTGAACACACTGGTGTCAACCTTTAAAAATGACTATCAGGATCAGTCGGAGTGGCGGTGTGGCGGTCGTTACTTTCCACTTCCACAAAAGCACTCTGAAATTAAGTGCACGCTCGAGTGTCGATGTGTTTTTAGAGCAAATTGAACGAAGTCACTCGCGTATTGAGTCATGGCCGTTGCTGTTGGCCGACCACCAGAGAAGCCGGCTGGGGTTTTAAAGCTGCGAGGACCCTAACGGCGCTCCTGTGAACCTTAAAAACACACGGCTGTTCCCCCTTTTTACGCTGCAAAGCGTGAGACCGGGCCCCTCCGTCTCCGTCGGCCCATTTGAGTGACTGATAGCCGGGCAGATTTTCTTAAAACAGCCACCAATTATCTCGACTGCAATTAAGGACCTCCAGCACAATTACAACACCGTCCGAGTGTGTACGTGTGATGGAGTGTGTTCCAGCGTCGGTGGAATTGGGTGATGATGAAGGATGATGGCGAGCCCCGATGTTGACTATATTCATAACGAGGTAAAGCTAGGCTAGGCTCTAAATTAGGATTAGGGGTTTGAAACAGATGAGAAACTTTGACTTGAATATTAAATACAAAAAACCTGTGTTTTATGGCTGGAATGAGGGCCCACGCAAAACCCCGAGAAAACAGATGTTACATTGCTCACCTTGCATTCATTAAGCCAAGGAACTTGGGTGGCAGTGTGTGTGCTCTGTTCTTAGCAAATTTAGCATTCCACCATTCGTCTACGTAGCGGACGGCTATTGACCAAATTAAGAACTTCTGCTGCTGTGTTCTTTCTGTCACATAAAGTATGTTTTAATGGGTTTACATAGCTTGCTGGCAAGCACTTGTCAGGGTGCATTAATCTAAAAGGAAAAGGCGCCCCGTGGAGTATGTTGTAAATACAAAGCTATGTTTACGTTCGGTCTCTATGACCAAAATGCATTATGCGTATCATAATATCTAACGATGTGTTGATTGCATTTTCTTCCTCGTAAAACATTTACAAAGCCAGATTTATTAATATTTCTGTGTTTCCACCCGGGTTCAGGTCAGAGCAGTCTTCTTTTTCGCTGCTTTTGTTAGCAACGTGTGCTCGTAACCGAGGGCAACCGTCAATACAAACAAACAAACTCGGGACTCACTCTGGAAGGTTATTAGAAAAGTGCTCCTCAGTAGAGAGCAGCTCTCCGCCGGGTGTTTCTGCCGTGATCACGGCTGCGATGTCTGACTGGGCAAATACGAACATTTCCTAATCGATTAGTAAACACTTGTTGATCACTTACTGCCCCTAGTGGCTGATAAGAGAATCGGAGGAGTCAAAAGAGATCCTCGTTAAGGTCCTTATGATGTTGATGCTTATTGTTGGTTTTATTTATATAAGAACAAACTGTCATTTTATGGGTGTTGATTGATCGGGGCGCTTTGGCTAAGATGCTAGCGGTATCTTTCACTTGTTGTCATAGCAACGGCAATCAGCCAGTGTTCGCGGCAACTTGTTTATATCGGCTATTTATATTTATAGGTGGCAAATTTGTGAGTAACCTTGTAATGTTACCTTAAAACGAACCCATGAAGTAATAGTTAAGTAATAAAGGACAGTAGAAACAATAACCTTTACGTTTCTCCTCAGAGTTAAACATAAAGTACGAGACATCTGTTCACGGGTAAACACTGTTGGGAATATCGACTAAGACCACAGACTCTTTTTATATGATGTTAATGCTCAGCCAACGTTTCTCCAGAAGCACGTTGGTTTATGGAGATGCGGGGTTACAACTTATTTTTCTTCTGTATTAATTTGCCACAGAGTGCCCTCTTGTCTCTCTTTTATTCATATCGCTGCTCCTTCATCTTCCCCTTCATCTCCTGGTCTGGATCTGGTTCAGGGTTAGGGTGTGCAGAGTCCCAGTTTAACTACCAACCGAAGGTAAACAGAAGCGACGCCAACAGATGCGTCACACACACACTCTCTCTCTCTCTCGACTACCGATGATTATTTCCGTCCTCCCTGCAGACGACGGAAAGAAACGCAGCAGTGATGATCTTCGGTGAGTAAGTGGTGATGTGTGGCAATCACTCCCCGATGATTCACTCCTAACGCAGGAACGCTCTCTGAATGCAGCTCACACTGATGCAACGCCTTGAAACCGTCTCAATCTGTTCAATGAAAAACTCTCCCACCAGTTGAATGGTGAACAGTTCAACTCAGCTCCACAAGAGGGGGCAAAACCCCCATGGGGAGTCTCATTAAAGGGGGTGGGGGGGGCTCTAATGACACTTCTTAAATCATTCCAGTTTCTATTGTTTCAAACATAATCATCCGGCTCAGCATGCAAATGATGCTATTGTCTTTTAAAGATGGATGTTTTCATCATTCCATCTCTTTATTTCTCTTTCTGCACCCCCCCTCCTCCTCCCCCCACCACAGCTACACCCCCCCCTCCCCCGGTCTGCACTGGCTGGTGTGTGTTTCATCTAATTCTCTTTAATGAGCCTCATTTCACTGTCAGGACTCTAATGACGCTAATTAATTAATCTGCCCACCCGTGGTAGAGAGAAGTCTGTCATCCAGATCCTGGCCTTAAACATAATATATACAGTATGTGTTATGCTTGAGAAAATAAATGGTATTGTTTTTATATACTTTGTCTTTATGTTGCATGTGGCTGCAGGCTGTGTGTCGTACACTTGCATGTGAACGTACAGGAAGTGGGACTGTAGAGGAAACTTAAACCAATGTTTGCCGTTGACCCGCCGGGCGACGCTACGTTTACGTGTAAATCACAACTCTGAGTCGGGATGTTTAAGTGTCATTAAAATACAAGAAAACAAGTCATTGTTTCTAATCGAATTTGATGCTATTTTTGTGGGAAAAAAATCAACACATAATCCAGACTTTCTGAACTAAAAACCACAAAGAATTGGCACAATTTAAGTATGAAACACAACAAGACTTTCCTTTTTATGAAAGGACTAAAACATGTTTCAGATTCAAAGACGAGCCGGAGTAATGGGAGACAAAAGCTGTTTTCTTTGACTATGTTTGACCAACTGTTCTGGCCTCCGTCTCAACTCCAGCCGTCTGATCCCGGCACGCCGAGGCTCCCGTTAATATCTCCATGAGACGCCTGAGCTTTCAGCTCACTCCAATGTAATCTCATCTACGTGCTCGCCCATGAAGTTGGAATCATGTGCAAATGTCTTGTCTTTTAAAGCATCAAACAATGTTATGCATGAATTCATTTCACCTGGAGAACTGGGACACATCATGTAATCTTTGCACCTGATCAAGTGATTACCGATGCATTTAAATAGGATTAAACAGAGGATTGTGTCTGAAAACTAAATATTCCAACTTTATGGGCGACAGTGTATTTTAGGGAGGATGGGCAGGTCAAATAAACACACTTTCACCAAGGAGTGTCCAGCATGAAACCAAGCGTTAACTTACTGCATCAAAAACTGTGATTGTAAGCTACTTAACAAATACGTATTCTAGAGGAAAAGTACTAATTTTATCCCAAACAACAATCTTAAATCAGCTTTTGACGGTTATTTAGAAGATGATCTTGAAAACGAGCTGTTTCCAGTGAATATGGAAGTTTACTTTGAAAAGACACTGTATGCATGTAACAAGTGATAACTGTACATTTCTTATGAACAGGAGGTTTATTTTGAAAAGACGCATTGTAGCTACATGATCAGTGTCCATCTGTGGACTCTTGTTGATAACCAATCAAACAATCAATACGCCAGAAATCTGCCAACACTTAACAGCTGTAAACGCAAAACGTTCCAAATATTTAGCGTACTCTATGATGTGTGATTTTCATTAGAGACGATGACAAATTAAAACATTTCTTATGCATTCCCACCAGCCGGGGGGTTTATGGAGAAAACCACGTGGAGATTTGGCATCTGGTGAAAGACGAAGAGGCTGCATCACTGAACGATGTATAGAAAGATGCATATCTTACCCACAACTATAACCCATGCAACCTATGTATTGTACGCTGCATCATCCGCAGGTTTGATGCCCTGAATCCACAGCAGCGATGCTGAGTAATGCAGGAGGAAAATCTACAACATGCTCCGTCCACGACATCAAACGCCGGTCAATATGATGCAATGATGAATGAGTCAGACTTTTTTGCTGCCCCACTGTTTATTTTTGGGTAATCAGGGCCGACCGGCAACTTCTCCGCAGGTTTCGAATGTGACGCATCCAAATAAAGTTTGATGGAGCGCTTTGCTCCGTGACTGGTCACAAAGATTTATACGTGATTGGGAAACGTCAAAAAAAAGGGAAAAAAAAAGACATGATACGTAATATTCCATGTTTCACGTTAATGCAAACCGTATATGTGATGTTGGCCCGTTTACCCACACACTTTTTTGGTATAAATAAAAGGTAACTGAAGAAGAAGAGGGAGTGTGTGTGTGTGTGTGTGAGAGAGAGAGAGAGAGAGAGCAATCCTACCACACATTGTTCTTGTTTGCACAGACCTTAGCAATTTGTTTGACTCTGCTGCTATTGAGGCGAGACATGCTCGCAATCTCCGCATCTGTGTGTGTGTGTGTGTGTGTGTGTGTGTGTGTGTCCGGGTGTGTGTTTGGATGTCAAACATCTCCTACTGTAAGCCCCGGGACAATTTGATGTGGTTTGATTTGTGAGGGCCGGAGAAAGCCGAACGCCCCCGTGTTATTCCTCCGTTCCGATTTCCTCTGCCTTCAGACTTTATTTAGACCCACTTCGTTTCCTTTCATTGCCTCTCATTTGTTCTCATGCAGGAGAGGGAGGGGCGACAAAAAACACCCCCAAACGCCTTCAGTCCTCTTGTCAGAGGGCTGATTTATTGACTAGAGCAGCAATGAATGAAATCTGTCCTTTTGTGTGTGTGTAAAACGGCGTATCAGGGTGTTGGGAAGAAATAAAGAAATTTAGAAAACGGAGCCGAGAGAGAGGCAATGCTAACAACCGGCATCTATGCTAGCTAACTTCCCATGAATGTACGTTTATGTTTGTAATGAATCATCCCAACGTGTGACATCACCTCGTTAAGGTCGTTATGGTGACGATGTTGATGCTTATTGTTGCTTTTATTGATATGAGGACATGTTGTCATTTTAGGGCGGTTGGGCTAACATGCTAGCAGTAGCTTACACTTGTTGTCACAGCAACGGCAAACATCTGGTGTTAAGGGGAAGCAAGCAACTTGTTTCTATCAGCAACTTGTTTTTTCTGAATATTGCCCCCCTCTCTCAGCTGTTTTTTTTCCCCTAACATGCCGTCGTATGTGTGTTTTTTTTCAGTAATTCCTTTTTTTCTGCCCTCTCTGGTTTCGTTGCCAAACGTCTGAGACCTGTCACTTGCCTGAGAGAGCGAGACATTTCTTTCTTTTTCTTTTATTCCCTTCGTTCTCTCCCTGCCAAGCGGTGACAGCTGCAGAGAAAGGCCAGGGTGGCAGCGACTCGGCGGTTTCAGTGGCACACAAGTTTAGCATTTGATTGGCGCCTGGCTCATGTGGCCATGGTCCCGGTGAGTCAGCGTCACCGGGTCTCTCGGAGCGTGCATGCGCATCCACCGGACTGCAGCATCGCTGTGGCAACGGGGGCTAAATGCCTGGAGGGGCCTGTGTGTGTTTTTTGTTTCCTGAACATTTATTTCTTGGCTGAATTTGGGGTTGAAAGTTTGGGGGGAAACGTAGAGATCGGCCCTTTGCGGCCCGTTTCAGCTCACCTGAACGCCGCAGCGAACACAGTGTCCTCGGACTGAGCTTTGTAAACAAGTGACGCCGCCTTGGCAGATAATCCTCAACGCCATCCAAGCAAATACGAGGTGCTGCTTACATCATCTTGTCCATCACTCAAAAAAAGAAATGACTATATTTGCTGAGGTTGACACTTAAAAATAAAGGTAAGACTGACTGGATTAGCCTCCGCTGTGCCCTTCGTGGAAAAACCACTCAGATTATTTCTGGCTTCGCTTTCGAAGAGTCCGGCGGCGGCGGCGGCGGCGAACACGTCCTGCTGCCCGGAGAAGACACTGAGGGAAAATAAGTGGAGCAGAAGCGAGCGGACCTGTTTTTCCTGTGCGTCAGCCCGGCCGTGTGCCGCGTCAGCAAAAAAACACAAACATGACAGAACACAGGTCGTTGCGTAAACAGCAAAAAGGCGCCATGAAGGAGTTTTATCCCAACACAAACACAGACACAGACGATTCTAACTCTAACGTGCACACACAAGCACGTAAGGCAATAAGCCATATTCAGGTGTTTACAGAATGATTACGTCATAGAGTTGTTGCATCACATTCCGTGTGTTGGTGATATATCTGCTGGTCAGTTTCCAGAATTAACGCCTCAGATTCATCACAATGTCTCGCTTGAAGTGGCTCCAAATCATCCACAGGTGCGAAAGCAGAAATTAATTTTCTTCATTGGTGTTTCAGCTCACATGGAAGTAAACGGCAAACTTCATTCAGAGAACAAGCATTTTAAACGATGTTTGCTCATCGTCTTGCAGACGGACCTAATAAAGCTTTCAATGCTGTCAAAGTTCACGTATTCAGAACCTCCACCGAACTGACCAGGAATCCTGAATATTTCATAAATATGACACTATTTTCCTATGACGGTATAAACTGGGATTACACCGTGGAGATGACTGAGGAATGTGGCTTGGAGGCTGTTTACCCACATGTGTGAGGAGCACACTCCTGCTGCTCTCTGATCTGCAAATGGAAGCGTTTACATTTTATCGCCTGCTTACTTTGACGACGCGGTAATTTCAGTGGCCTAAGAAAATAACTGACCAATTGCCGATAATTGTTGGAGATGGCAGCTATGTTGGATGAGGGGTGAAAGGTCGCCGGCGACGGGCTGCTAACCAGCTGTGGATGGGTCAAGAGGGATTAAGTTTGAGGGATGGTTAGCAACAGTTGTAGGGGTTGAGGGGGTGGTTAACATCCAAATCTGTCATTTATTCAGGAAACAAAATGCCTCCGTGGTCGATGGGAGGATGAAGCTCCTTCCCAACCTTCAACACGTTCAGCTTCTTTTTGGTTTTAAGAGAAACAAGTCCTTTTTGTTTTTTATCCTCGCCTCACCTGTCCTGACTCTCAGAGGTTCAAAGCAATGATTGGGGGTAAATTCACCGATAAAGCACAATGTGACCTGAGTGATAGGGATCTTACAGAAAATAAGGACCGGCCTTTTAGAGGCCCTGACATGTCAAAGTCTGGTTTTCAGCTCATACTTATATGAATATATTTCCAAATGAAATATATATATAGCCATGCAGGTGAGGCGTGAAACAAAACTCTACTACCTTTAAACCATTCAATTCATCGATCATGTTCCTCATATTATCTGGATGATTGCAACTTTCAAAATAAGTCATAAATCAAGTTATAAGAAAAGATGCAAAGTTTAATGTTTCTACAGCTAAATACAAAATAAATATAAACAGTGAGATTTTGGCACAAACCTGAAGAGGACAACGTTTAAAAGAAAGTAAAAAGTGACAACAAAGCCACATTTGAAAAGAACCCGCCTCCCTCTCTCTCCGTCCGCCTGAACGACGGCCTCGCCAGCGTGCGGTCGTCGTGGTCATTCTCACTGTGCTACGCTGTAATCAGTGTTTCCATCGGTGCGGCGGCGAGGACGAGTGTGAAGAGCGTTTCTTAGTGTCTCTTAAAGTCTCGCATGGCCGACGGTGGATTTGGAAGTATACGTATAAACAACGGGAGCTCACCGCAGTGTAGTATCAACATTTCATGGGATTCCCACAGAGAAATCAGTTGGGGGGGGGGCTGCTTAACATAAAAAGGCAGAACATTTAAATCCTCTCCATTGCCATTTGAGTGTCAGTCAGCTCTGACCACGGAGCCTCGGAGGCCGGGCCCTCGGCGAGCTGCAGAGTGTAATCAGCGCTTTGATTTTCCCTCTGGCGGGCGGAGCGTAATCACAGACTGCGGCGACGCGAACGCGGTCGCCTCGGCATCTCCACGCTGACGGGATCCGTGACAGCTAAATAACCCGGCTCCGTGTATGCCCATTAGTCTCTTTTAGATTGGCCGGCTTCGGTTGCGGTTGGAGCTGCATTAATGCCACATCATGTCCCGGCGGCGGTTGGCCCCGGCTCTCACCGCTCACTGTCATGTGGTTTTGCAACGAAAAGGCAGTAGAAACAACAAACAAACACACCAACACGGGCGAAAAGTACAAACTGCTGTGCTTTGAATGGAAAGTGCCCAATTTCCTGCACGGGGACGGAGTTTTCTACTTAAAAGGAAATGCTTTCACATTGTTAGATGAAAACCGTCGGTTTTATTCCTTCACTTTTAAGTGTGAACGTATTAAATTTACGTGGAGTATATTACTGAAAGCACAGGATGGCATCCTGGTCTGTTTGTATTCCTGTCAACAGGCGCCAACCTCCGCTTTTGAAAAGTGAAGCCAATACAGAAGTGCCTTATATTAGCATTCTTTCTATTAACCAGCAGGGGGCGACTCCTCTGGTTGCAAAAAGAAGTCCAATCTCTCAAACTAATCGGTTTCTGAATGTTTCTGAAAATATTTGAAGCGAGCACTTTTGGGGCACAAAATTGACATGTTTGTTGGAAGTTGGTATGCCATGTTTTGCTAGGTGCCATTTCTCATATTCAGCATATACGAATTAGCTCAACATTTCTCCGGAGTCATGTTTCTGTACTTGACAGGAGTCCAATATGTTTCGCTCTGTTTTGATCTCCACCTACTTCTAAGAAAAACAGTATTTTCTAGTGATAACTACAGCGGAAAAATAAAAAAAAAGTTCAAAGATGCTCAATCACTGTGGAAATGTAGAATTTGAGTAATTATTCTCAATGACTTTGTTGCAAAAGTGACTTCCACACATTAATAAATGACTAATTCTAAAGAATATAGATTACTGCAGCTTTGAAGTCAGTGTGAAAATAGTGTAAAGCTCCTTCTACAAGCAGGTCTGCATGATGAACCAGTCTGATTGTTTGTGGCCACGACTGAGATCCAACAAGCAAAAAAAGCTAGAAACTTTCCATTCTTGCCACTTTTAAATGTCCTCAAAGTGTAATTCTTCATCTCAGCCGACTCGTGGAGATGAAGTGGAGCTGTTGTCTCCTCCTGAGAAGTCCGACTCCTCAGCCCGACTGACGACAGGCTGCTGTTAACACCGGGAGAAGCCTTTTCCACATTTCTACATGAGGTTTTGTTAAATCTGATGCCAGTGGTTCACTATCCACAATGTTCTGATGATTTTGGTAGAAATTCTGAGGATCGTGTCTGTCTACACATGGTCAAATTTTTGAGCCTCAATGCATCTGAAATTATAGTAGCGGCTCCTGCTAAATGTCCGTGTTTAGCCGCTCCATCATGCCTCCAAGTCCAAGCCCCGGACAGACATCCGGCCCCAGGCAGAGGCAGCCTTCTTGGCACTCGCTCCCCCAGTCAGGGTGCCTTGAGGACTGGGTAGCTCCCAGTCATTTGGATCCTGTGGCTCCAAGGCTTCCAGGTTCGTGTAAGGACCCAGCAAAAGGAACAAATCTGCCCCGCCCTCCCAAAAAAGGAAAAAGATTTATTTCTTTGTGGGACTAGCGGAGAACAGGGGGGATAGATAGAATTACTACACATCATGCCCGCTGGCCCTCGTGCCGTAGATGTAGACGCTCGATAGTGGTTTAGTCTCGCTGGTTAGTCACGGCCTGACTCACCTTGCTGACAGGGAAATCACCAAGCAGCTTGACCGGCGCTGCTGTCAGGTTGGCTGGCAGCGCCGCTGCCCCATGAAGGTTGCAAAGTCACGGCTTCTGACATTTAAATCCGAACCCTAAATTGGTCTCAAACATGAGACTTCAAGTCTGGGGAAAACACGAATTCAATGCATCTCTCTCACATCATGCCATGACCAGTCATTAGCTATTAGCACTGTGGAGGAGCTATGAGTCACATCTGCTGGCTAACTAGCCAGAGGTATGACAACAGTATCCATGGCTTTTGTTATGAAAATGCTTGTTACATAGCCCTAACATTTACCGTTAGCTTCTTATGCTGTAATATTTGGAGCCCTCGGAAAGAACAATAATCTCTGAGGTAGCAGTTTGACGACATGTTGTTGTTAGCGGTGCCAGCGTGGCTTAATTGAAACACATGGCAAAAGCTTCGGAGGAAAGATTCTCATATTCTACTGATCCACTTTCCCCACAGTGGTGCACCTCTATTACTCACCACTCTTCAAAACCCATTTCCCCCCTTGAAGGAAAATTGGATGCGTCCAATTACTAACTCCCCCAATTACTGTGTTTGAGTTTCTGCGTTTGGCACGTCAACGGTTTGATCCGGCCTCCGCGCTGCTTCCTCGCCATCCGCTCGCAGTTACATCACCGTCACTTTGTTCTCATCCTTGTTGCATTTTAATTGCATACTAAAGTCTTTCTTAACTCTCCTAAAGAAGATATATTACCCAGTGTCTTGAATCCAGCTAAAATTCCAGATGTGATTGAATTCACTTTTGTTCACACTTCACCACGTGAATGCTGTCTGATTCCATGTGTCTTTATTTCAGATCTAAATGCAAATCGGACTGGATCATCCTGGAGGCCAGAGTAGGGGTGTTAATATCAGTTTGGTTTGCCAGAAAAAAAAAGGTTTTTCTCCCTTTTTTCCTTTGGACTTCCTCTTACTTAGAGTTTAGACTGTCTGTACGTTTCTATACAGTTTTCTAGCTTTCATTTGATGTTTTTATTCGACAATGGTTGATGCCTGTAATATTAGTGTACAGTTATTATCTTCTAGCATTAAATCCTGTTGAGGAGGGCAGCTAGGTGCAGCCTGGTCTCCGGAAATGACGTTCCCCTAGTAAGAACCTCCGCGACCCTGAATCCAGGATAAGCGGTAGATGATGGATGGATGGATGGATTGATGGATAGTAAGAACCTGCATTGTAAATTGGACAAACACAGGACTTTCACCCAGGAGGCTAGTGTTCCTGTCGTCTGTGGATACAACATTTTGTGGACTTATTTTAACCCCAAACATGATGCTGTACTAAGCCTTCCCAGGCAGTTTTGTTTGAGAATGTAGTTCCAATGATCGGTGGTTAAAACCCTACATTTCTAATAAACATATATTATATTCATGGTGTTTGGTTCAGAAACGTTGATTTGCTAAAATGTAAAATGCCAATATTTTATTCGAGCATCTGGGTTGCTCATTATCAGGAAGGTGATGAGAGATTCATTTAGTCTTTCCCTCAAAGGGCCGGTCCTGAACCAGCTCATGGACACGTCGTAGTCCATACTGTGCGTGTCCCCAGGTGAACTTCACTAGATTAAAAGCGCCTCATTATTGAGACAATGTGAAGAGTTGGGGTATAAAAAAGGCTGCTATACACCAGTTGATGAGTGTGCCTTTAGGAATGGCTTTTCATGTTTTTCCATTTTTCTCTCGAGGCGAGACTTACTGGTAGTGATGTTTTTGCAGCTTTGTTTGGTTAACTTTAGTATTTCCCCTATTATCCCAGGCGCTTTCACCCTCATTGTTCTCTTTAAACGGGACCTTCTGACCTTCACACATGGCTTCACGTGTTCTGGGAATATATCGTTGCATTCTTCTATTCAACTCCAGATTAGTGTCTTTATCATTGGTTGCTATATGTAATGCTAGCATTTACATTGTTTTCGCTAACGTAACAGCATGGGCTCAAAATATGTTTTTGATTCAATTCTGAGCTTGTGAAATTATTTAAGGTAAATAGAAACTTTGGCCCTAAGTAGGACGGGACAGTGTGGGAATGTGTCTGTTTGGAATCTGCATCGTTTTATTTCCTTCCAGTCTTTGAATGATTGTGTCATTGATATCATTTTCTATTTCAAATTCTCAACTACAAGTCTTTCATGCATCGATTTAACACAGATTTCTTAAAGAGCTTGGAAATGATTTTCTAAATATAATTTCATAAGCTTTAAACTCATTGACGATGTGGAGAGTGTCCTATTAGGGGTAAATAACTAAATTCAAAATGACAAATACATCCAAAATAATGAAGATTAATGATGCATTAGATGAACCTTTGGGAGACATCGATATATTCGGATTAAGTCGAAAAAGACCCAGATTTAAAGATCAGCTGACATTGTTCTAAATATTATATAATAATTAGCCTTTAAAAACTGCTGTGTCAGCAGCACCTGCTTTGAAAAGGACAGAAGTCAGCTGCCAGGTGTGCGACTCCCGTCTGAAAGGGACTACCGGATAAGTCTTCCCCAAGGAGATCAACATTCGGCCCGTCCGTTAACACTTTCCCTGTTACACCCCCCCTCCGGTCGACAGCTACGGAGGACAAAGTGAGTGCTGGAGACAGATTTAGAACAATTAGAAGAAAGGGGTGAAGAAAAAAAAGAGACCCCACGGGACCAATGAGTTCCCGATAGCCGGGAGGCTTTGATATGCTTTCCCCATGATGGGAGAGAGACACTGACGCAGACAGAGAGAGAGAGAGACCCCACAGTTGGAAGGAAAAATGTTTTTCCCAGAAGCGAGACATGCAAAGTGCTGTGCTGGAACAGCTGCTGGAAGCATCAGGAGGTTGTGGATGCTCGTAGGCTTCGCCGCCCCTCTGGTCCCCTCAACTACGCCCCCCCCCAGCTCGCCACCCCGCTTTCCTTTGCATCCAATCCAACATGTCTGCTTCACTCTCCTCCTCTTTCAGCCGTCTTCACTCAATAACAATCCGTCTTCCTCATATTTGTGCTAGTTCCTCTCCTGCAGCTCCTTTCCAGCATCTCTCCCCCCATTCCCTCTACCTTTTCCTCCCATCCATCCACCTCCCTCCCTCTCAACCATGCCTCTCTCTCTCCATGGGGGGGAGGCAGCCAGGGAAGCTTAATGCATCCACCATGACAGCAGCTGGATCGGGATGTCTGGCTGTTACCGATGACTTTTTCATGACTGCTGTTTAGGGCAGTCTGGGGACAAGTGGACACATTTAGCTGGAAGTTGTATTTGTCACCCTGACAAATGATGCCGGGGAGAAGGATGGAGAGGTGAGGGGGGGCTCAACTGCTAACATTAAGATTCCTTCAAATAATAAAAGCTCTCCATATCAGAATCGTTCTGGTTTCGGTGAGAAGAGTCTCATGGAGAGCATAGAATAGAAACAAAAATGTTCTCTTGGGACTCCAATACGCAGCTCTGCGGAACTCCGAGAGCTCTGAGTTAATTTCCTTAACATCGGAGGGCTTACAAAACGGGCACAACTGAGCCAGCGGCTCGCAGCTAACAGTGTTTTTGAAAAAAGTAACCTGTTGTGACAGATGAGCAACAACCACTGAATGTT
Organism: Chelidonichthys spinosus; assembly: GCA_029853015.1. Lineage (NCBI taxonomy): Eukaryota > Metazoa > Chordata > Actinopteri > Perciformes > Triglidae > Chelidonichthys > Chelidonichthys spinosus. The sequence continues at coordinate 17,696,882 of CM056842.1, read as the reverse complement.
GGTGCCATCAAGGAGTGTAAATCGCTGTTATTGGCTGATATTTCCCAACTCCTCTCCTAACGTTCACAATAAGATGAAAACTGGTCTCAAATCTGATTTCACCCCAAAAAACGACTACATTAGATTATGTAGGTAAGTCCAATTAATGTCGTCTTATAAACGACATTTGATATCCGGGTAAATGTTAATATTTTTTTGGCCTCAGACTTTGTGGTGACAGGAGGCTGAAGGCATCGGGTTAGGAACGGGTGTTGGGTTTTCTTTTTTTGGGGCTTTTTATGGGATCTCAATGAATCAAACGGAGCCCCGAGACAAGCTGCATCAGTCCCCAGGACACTTTGGCTATCAAATTACATCGCACCTAATAAACCTGCCAGTCGCTTACCACCAGGAAAGTCTTATCCACTACCTCCACCCAATAATATGCAGCCCGTTTGCCAAAAGCCTCTCTGGAATTGTGTAGTCCAGATATCGAGTGATCAGCTCACGCTGTTGTCTGGAAGGCCTGAAGATATTTTGTTGCTCCGTTTGTCAAAATAAACTTCTTTTATAGATTTCTGTGAAATATTTGGGCTTCTTTGACGGTTTAACTCAAAGCGCAGCAAAAGGGAATTTGATATGAAGTGTATTCACGCCGTGTTAAAGCAATAAGTTGGGCCAAACGTATGAAGATGTGCTGGCGGTTCAAGCTGACATGTAAAGACCACGTGTCTGGTTTTAGGAGGATGACATCACTGTTTTGATCAGGTGGAGTGTTGAAGCATATTGATGGGAACACGGAGGTAATGGAGGAGATGAGTGCTAAGCTAACCCCCCGCTAGGACCAAGAGCTACTCCACTACCCAGCATGCTCCTGGCTGTCTGATATCTGGTTGCAGGGAAAAGAAATGGACGAAATAAGTCTTCGGGAGAACCGAGCAACGGGAGGTGACCGACTGCAAAAACATATTTTTGAAATGCAGTAATGCAATACTGTGTTTTGTTTGTCTCTCCCATTATGACGGCATACTGTTGATGGTTATTGTTCGTTTTATTGATATGAGGCCAAATTGTCATCTTATGGGTGTTTATTATAGCGGTAGTTGTTGTCATAGCAACAGCAAAACATCCTGTGTTAGCGCAACCAAGCAACTTGTTTACACCGGCTATATATATTTATAAACTGGCAAACTTGTGACTTTTTTTTAATAGTGCCCCCTCTCTCGGCTCTGTTTTTTTTCTACAGTGGCCCTGATACGCCGTCGTAGCATCCGGAGTCATTTAATTGGATAATAATTAAAGGTGTAGAATGCGTTTCCTGAAGAGAATGCAGTGTGATTGCAATCTCAAATGCCTCGCTGACCAACGTGTGCTTTAAGGGTTTAAGAACCGTACGAAAACTAGAAGGTAAAAAAAACTTCTTCAAACTATATTTAAATTGAAGTTGGACACGATGCCGAAGGCAAACATGGAGGGTTTCACCCCCATCTAGCAATTACTGAATCACATGCTTGTCTAGCACCCTTTTGTTTGAACGGCTCGGGGGAATAATCCCTCACTTTCCATCCACCCGGGCATGTTTTTGGTACAACATCTTGACAAGTCCTTGGGCACGAGCACCAAAAAGCAAATCCGAGCCGCGCAAGTCTGCAACTGTAAGTGCCAAATCAGCATACACAAGAAGACATGGATACAACATTTTTATTGGCAAACAAGCCACCGAAATGTAATAGTGCGACCGACTCCATAAGTCTGTCTGTGTGGACGAAGAACTGTGCAAATACACTGACGTGCCAAGACCCCAGTATAGCAGTGAAGGCATGTGTAGTCTTTGGACAATCCTTGATAACAATCTGAAATGAATCCCCCCCCACCACTTCCATGTGCAAAATAACGTACCCGCAGCAGACTCGGCTTACTGGTGCGTTTTACGAGCGGGGGCGAGCTTTTATTTCAGGTTGCGTGAAATCAAATCTATGGGAATATGAGCACATCTGTCTCTGAATTATTGAGCAAATATTTTGAAATAAAACAGCTTTTGCTCTGTCAAACACGGTACGTCAAGCGAGATGGGTGTTAGGAGTGTGAAGCTGAATGCGGAGCCTCTGCAGCGCTGACTCTGCACCGCTGCAGCGAGCTGAATGTGCTGCTGTTTGAATTGGCCCCCGAGGTCGATGCGTGATCACAGGAAGCCGTGTCACGCCACAAAAATTGTGACTTTGCGCTTTTAAGAACGCTTGAACCAGCTCGTACAATAAAAATCAGGGAGATGGATGTTAACAGCGACGTGGGAGTAAACGTATAGCCGTCCTTTCCACGGGGATTAAAACTAGATCACTGTAAATAGATAGTGACCTCATGAACCTGTGAAATGTTTCAGTCTGCTTCCTTCTCCTCTGCAGAAAAACTGATGTAAATCTATCGGCCCAGGGGGAGAAGGGGGGAGCTGAGGGGGTCCGATGTAAATCAGTGGGCCCAGTAGACTTCCCAGACAACACCACGTGATGCCGGATTCAAAGTCCTCACAACAGTTGAAGGGACAAGAATACATGTTGGACAGGAAGGTAGAATCTTGCCATTCACTAAACACATTGCTGGTTCAACCTTTATTTCAACTTCAACCCTGTCTTCTTCAAAAACAAACGTCGAATAAACTGCAGTCTTGATGCCAAATGAAGGGAAACCTACAGTACAACATGATACATTCAGGTAACAAAGCCATTTGGTTTGGTAAAATCATCCTGGTTAAGCTTAAAATTACAGACATACATGCAAAATAAATCAACATTGACCTTTGGTTTGGCACAGGACCCAAACAGCGGTCTCCTTAGTGAAAGTCACTAAAGTCACTAATATGACAAAGACTAAAACTGAAATTACTGCATGAACACACTTCCAGTGTACGTTTCACTTTTGCATCGCTCATTGAATCATGTTTTCCTCTTTCTGTTGCACCACGCTGGAATAAACTGCCCCATAAAGAGGACGAACACACAACTGCCCTCCAACAGGCCCTCCGAGCAGCAACACAACAGTGAGATTTATGATTTATTGGAGGTGTTTTTGCTTTTTACGAGAGGAAAGGCTTCACAATGAAAAATGTTCGCTGGGTAAACTTCCCGACTCAAACCCCCCCCCCCCAAAAAAACAGTGCACAGCTGCTTCCAGCGTTGCAATGGGATTCTTCCGGAACTGTCTTCTGCACAATTGATGACACCGTCTCAGGTGGGACTAGGTTTTGGGGTCAAGGGTTAAGGTTAGATAAAGGTCAGGGCTAAGTAATGCTTGTCATTAAGGAGTAATGTAATACCTACGACTGCTCTTCTATATGTCTCTTTACATATAGAATAATAGCGTCTTGGCTCCGATGTTCCTCTGAATTTTAATGTCCATATCCATCTTCAGATACAGTAGCATTATGAGGCTGACACAGCTCCCCTATGGGAGGCTGCAGACCTGCTGCTCGGACAGACAATTCTTCACTTTCACATTTACATGTAACTTATAATGAAGGGATTCTTTTTTCCCTGAGAATAATGACCTGACTGTACGACGGCGTATCAGGACGACTGTAGGAAAAACCTAAAACTAAAAACGCAGCCGAGAGAGGGGGGGCGATATTTAGAGAAAAAAGTCACAAATCTGCCAGTTTATAATTATATTTAGCTATTATATGAACAAGTTGCTTGGTTCCAATAACAGCGGATGTTTGCCGTTGCTATGACAACAAGTGAATGCTATCGCTAGCATTTTAGCCTCACAGCCCGATCAATAAACACCTATAAGAGGACAACATGGCCTCATATAAATAAAAGCAACAATAAGCATCAACATCATCACCCTAAGGACCTTAACGAGGCGTCGTCACACGTTGGGATGATTCATTAGAAACATACATGTACATTCATGGCACGTTAGCTAGCATAGATGCAGGTTGTTAGCATTGTAATTATCTTGCAATTTTGCGACTTCTTTCTCTGAATATTGCCCCCCGCTCTTGGCTCAGTTTTTTTTTTATTTGAATTTTCTTTCCTACAGTGGCCCTAATACGCCGGCGGATGAATGTATATGAGGCACACTGCTTTTGATGATTATGAAACCCTCTGAAAATGCATTTAAACCATCATAAGAACCTAAAAAGAGTTAAACTTTAACCCTCCGTTCCATTCTGCCCTTGTATGTAAAATGATTCGTGGGCGTACGTCTTAATTACACGCTGACCTTTGACCCCCTTTTGCACACAACAAACAAAAGCCACCTTCAGAGGGAGGGAGGAGGACCTCGTTCATACCGAACCTCCTCTAATTTCCAGCCGTGTGTTTGTAACCGATATCTCTGCAAACACGCGCTCACCGCGACTTCTCAAACGGGTCAAATTGGCCGTGCAACCAAACGCATCGCAGCGGTCCGGTGGACGCCCGAGCACACGTCTGCTGGAGGTTCCAGTAAACACCTCCCGCCGCAAGTGTTTACGCAGCGCCGAGATCCGCTGAAGGACACCTACACAGCTCGGCTGTTTTCCCTGACGATTAAAACAGGGGGAAATGTTTGCTTGGACACGCCAAATATTTGTTCATCGGGCTTTGCCGACCACAAAGCTCTTAAAATATGCAGTAATTGATACTATAGCACAGGAGGTCCTAACCTTAAATATATATATATATATATATATATACACACTACATATATTGGAGGAAAACCTATATTGATTTTTTTACACTGAGACATTTACTTCCACATTGTAGTTTAAATTCTGTTCAGAATATAATTCTGACCTTTAAGGTTTTACTGTAATTTTGAGCATTATATCATATTTCAATGAAAAAAAATAAACCTACCTCAGCATCCTCAGCATCAAGCTGGGTTCTTGCCTTTGCATCCATATTTAATCCCATTTATAACCTCATTCTGTGACCTTTTGTCCTCACATTTTGGCATTTCATGATCACAGGGGAAACCTTTTGCACAATATGAAATAAAAAAGTCCATGTGCTCATTTAAAAGTTATCTGCGTAATTAATCCTTTAAGAATAATAATCACGCTGTTTATTCTGTGTTTTACAAGCTTGGATAATCATGCAGATGGAGCGTTCAGCTCTAATCAAGGGGGCTAAAATGTTTCATGTTTGGCTGTTGTGCAGAAAAACAAGCTTTGCAGAGAGAGAGCGGGTACAATCAGAACGCTGGATTGTGAATATTAAGATTCCCATGACTGTGAGGGGAAATATTTCCAGCGCTTCTTGCCGGTGACGCGTGCAGCGCTGCGGTCTGGGAGCCATGACGCAAAACTTACAGCGTCCGCAAACTTAAAAAGTTAAAAACCGTCGCAGAGCTTTTTCCTCCACTCCGTCTCCGACAACGGGACGGGATGGGTTTACGTGCCAGCCGGCATGTTTACTTCCACATAATTCCCCTCGTTGTATAAATCCTCACGTTGCTGGCAGAGCGCTCGGACAAATTAGCTTTGATGGATCTAGGAATGGCTGTGTTGCCTCCAAACAGAGACGGAGTGTGTGAAGGAGGGGAGAAAAGAAAGTAAAGGACTGAGGGGTCTCTGAGACTTGTATGGACCCGGGTTTGGTTGGACCTGATATACAAAGTGGTCTCTCCTGACTTTCTGAGCTCTACAATCTTAGATTTTCCAGTCTGGTAGAGATGAAGAAGGGAGGTGGGGGGGTTAGCCTGATGGTGGCAAAAGCCAGACTTATCAGCACTGAACGAGTCATCCATCTTCTCACCACTCCGGTGGTGAAAAGCAAACACGTGGAACAAGACGGCCATACAGCGTCCAGCTCTCACTCTGCTGCTTCAACACACCTCACGGAGATAACAAGACGCTTAACGAGGCCGGGAGTCACCCACGGGGGCTGGGAGTCACCCACGGGGGCTGGGAGTCACCCACGGGGGCTGGGAGTCACCCACAGGGGCTGGGAGTCACCCACGGGGGCTAGGAGCCACCCACTGGGGCTGGGAGTCACCCACTGGGGCTGGGAGTCACCCACTGGGGCTGGGAGTCACCCACTGGGGCTAAGAGTCACCCACGGGGGCTGGGAGTCACCCACGGGGGCTTGGAGACACCCACGAGGGCCGGGAGTCACCCACGGGAGTACATTGGTGTCACTACAATGGTTCTTTCTGTGACTTTACTCCACTACATTCACCTGAAAGCTGGACTTCAGGATGATAAACAATATATTTAGCATCAGTATTAGAAATATTACAGCGTTGGCCACAAAACAAAATGAAGTAAATGAAGTTGGAAGCGTTCTGCCTCCCAAATACGCTTTGATTCCGATGATCCAAGTCCAACCTTGCGAGCACTTAACTCACCGTCTATTTGGACATTTGAGGAATAGCTTCACTTTAGCATTGCACCTGTTAATATTCCAACTTTGTATCAGCATTATTCTGCACCTGAAGCAGGAACAAACATGTTGATGCTAAACTTCCAGTTTCTTTGTCTCCTTCTGGTTGAACCACCGTACAGCAGTTTATCCTCCATTTACAACACATTTCTGTAAACTCTTCATAAGATTTAATGTCTGCAACCCTCAATGCATGAAAGAGCATTGAACTCTGACTGGAAGCTTTTCTGGCAGACGACCCCAAACTTTGCAGCAGCAAAGTGTGTTTCAAAAAGTATTAAAAAAATAAAATAAAAACTCTAAAAATAAGTACAATATAATTTCTGAAGACAAAACATTAGACATGTGAACTGCAGAATGTTATAAATGTAAAAGTGTGGAAAATGTGTTTTAACTCCTGAAGGCCTCACTCACTAATCATGTGAAGTGATAATATTCATTTGTCCCTTTAAGGCTGTTAAACGGCCCCAGAATCCACTTTCTTATATCCAGTAAGTCATGTCGGCGGTTGGGTCATGCCCCCCCCCCTCCGGTGACGGATGGCCACCAGAGAGAAGGAAGGTCATTCTGTAACTGCAGTTCACTTCCTGAGGTTGTACAGTCGCCGGCACGCCGTCCAGCCACAGACAGATCCTCTCATCGGGGAGCGTGCCATGTTCTCTCCACCCCCGTATCGGTGCCGTAGCAACCGTTTCATTGTTGATGATCATTTAATCACCGTCTTTCAGCTGAGCGGGGGCCACCGGGGACGCTCACAGACGTGTTTGAGAAAACGGGCTTTAAGAGCTATAACTGTGATGTATTCCATCGGGGATCGTTCCATTGGTTCTCATCAGCGGGGGAGGATTTCGGAGGGTCAGCTCATTGTGTTGTGCTGACCCTCAGCTGGTGCGTTTGGCAGGAAGCCTGATAAAGCAGAATGTCTTTCAAAGGATATGAATATGGGTTGAACAAATACTCTTGTGAAGGCATATGACAATAAAATAGAGACTATTTAAAATGATTATTGTTCCAGAAACATGTGATTTTATAAGTATAAGTAACACTATTTGTTCTGTTCTCCTCCTATAGCTACACCCACAGATCTAAATGGATAAAAATTACACTTAAAGGGATGAAACAGCAAACAGAGCTCCAGCAAACAATCCTCCTCAGTATTCAGCCTCTCTGCCATTGGCGGAAAATTAAAACGTCTCTAAGCGTTATTCATAAAGCCGTAAGCCGATACCATCGCAGTTCAGGTTTCTTTCCCCGGCTGCCATTGTTGCTGCTATATTTAGCAGCAGAGGGAGAGAGGACATACGTGCCACTCATGAAGGGCATACAAGGCCTCTGTGTAACGGGTCACAACAGGCCAGTGTGCTGCCGCTGCACAGAGGCCTCTGTGTCCCACTGACACCATTACCATGGAGGACAGCAGGTCACCAAACCAGTAGGCCCAACCACTGGGGGGCTCCGGACCACTGGGGGGCTCCGGACCACTGGGGGCTCCGGCCCACGGTCCACATTGTGTTTCAGACTTCAGGTTGTGTAACGGACGGCTTGAAGGTGCAACAAGTCACACTTTACTGCTGAATGTTTGTGATATCGCAGCGTTTCTGTGCAGTCGAGTTGGAGTGCTAAATAAGGCTTCAACATCAAGATTTGGTTTAAATCACATCATGGCCGACAATCATTTTCAAATCTCAGGAGTCACAATAGAGAGATATTTACAGGAGTCAACAAAAAGAGACAAATTATGTTTTCATCCTGTTTGAATTGTACCATGAATTACAAAAATCAAAAGATCATTTTACACCTCAAGAAAGTCACATTTTGTCTGTATGTATGTATACTCTATTTGTTACGCCAACCCTACATACAACGTTATATATGTGCTCATCAATCTATCTATCTATCTATCTATCTATCTATCTATCTATCTATCTATCTATCTATCTATCTATCTATCTATCTATCTATCATCCATCCATCCATCCATCCATCCATCCATCCATCCATCATAACTGCTGAAGTATATAACATTGAAAATATATAATCAACACACCCAAAATTCCCAAAAGCGATGTGTCTTCTTGAAGCTACGTAGCTTCCTGGTTGATTAAAAGGAGTCACTGGATAAAAAAACATCAGGTAAGATAACGTTACATCATGCTCTCTATATTTGTTAAAGGCAACAAATATGTTGTTGCCTACAAATGATATTCTGCAAACTAAAAAAAAACCCTTTGTTTGGTACAGATCTCTCTGAGGTGCCCTTGAGCAAGGCCTTTAACCCCTTGGCCTATTATCATGGGAAATTGTCTTGGAGTTTGGCATTCAACCAATTACTACAATTCTGTGAGTAAAAGGAGTTTTCTATTTACCCCCACCCCCCCTTTGGATTCAGACAACCAGGCTAATAGCTTAAGATTAATATGGTATATTTTCTCTATGGGGAGGTGTTTCCGTGAAAAGCCACGAGGCCTTAAAATGTTACAACCTAGTTTTTTAGTAGCTTACACCAATTTTCCAGCCGTGTCTGCAGTCTAAAAACGGTTCTCCGGCGCTCATACACACCTCTGAAATAGTGGTCGCGCCGTAAAAATGTCCCCTTATCTTTCCTGAGTGTGTAAATCCTGGACTTGTCTAATCCCAGCAATATAAGACGCATAGAGAATGGCTGTGGTGAAACAGGAAGGATAAGTGGGGGGTGAAATCCCACCGTAGGAAGGGAAGAAAATCAAGTAAAAACAGAAACGTAAGTTCATACAGTACTTTGGCCATTTTATATAAATAGCATGAACTGTTTGTGTCCGCTGCTCTCAGAGCTGTTTCTAAAATGAGTTTAGAACCTTTTTGCTTTGGATTCAGACCCAAATGCACTGCATTCGTACACATCATCAACTTAAATGGACTTTTAGGAATAAAACATTTGGGACAAAGCGAACGCCAACTAAGCATTTGACGCAGCAGGTTAAAAATAACGCGAGGAAAAGAAACCGTGTAGATGACGAGGTGTTGCTGAGTGTGTTTTGGAATTTGGGAGTCAAAGAATGGAAACAAGGGTCAGGAAAACAGGTCGAGGAGGTACCAAACCACCTCCTAGGTGAAAAAAGATGGAAGATTTACTGCCTTTACCTTTTATGGATGATGATGATGTTGGTGTCGATGGCGATGGCGGGGGTGAAGCTGACGTCTCACTCCCTCGGGCGTCCTCGGGCGTCCTTCGGGTGCCAGGACAGGAAGGTGCTCCGCTGCCTATGACATCAGGAGTGAGAACATTAGTGTTTAACTCATCGCCTCAGGTGCATTTTCTCTCCGACCACCGACTCTGCTGACCACACTTTGTTGTAGCCGCCTCCGCCGCGCCTTTTTCCACTCGGTTTCGCCGTGTGGTCACTTAGAGACAAGGCTCTTTTGTATCCGACACGGTTGAATGAAATCACATTGGAACACGTGGCTTGTTCTTCTCATCGGGTCGTTAGCTGGAGAACTGAGAACGGTGGAAAACGGGGAAACTAGCAGGACTTTAAAAGTTGAAATGATTATTACACGACTGACCAAGGCCAAAGGAAGTTGGCACTCTGACCTCCGTTTACTGGTTGCAAAAATCCCAAGATGGCGACGGGAAAAATGCCGGTATACGGTAATAACGGTATAACTTTTATATATAAGTCGACGAGAATTAGCTTGCAGGTGTTTGCTAGTTTACTTCTGTGTCTGTTTAAAATGTGCAGTGAAAAGCAAAATTCTTGTGTAGTCACACACACACACACACACACACACACACACACATTCAGGTTATACAGTCTTTGTGGATCTGAGGACAAATGCAAAATGCTGAGTCACAGCGGACAGGAAGTCTGGGATCCACTGTGCCCTCGGCTGTATTATGTAAGTGAGATTATTTTTGGTAGCATACTTGACTTTGCAGCAATAAAACAACAACTTTAAAACAACCTGCAAATACGATAATGAGAAACAAACACACATTGTCAAGAAGCCACCTCTGCACTCTGAGGGCTAACCGGGCGAGACGGGCTGTTCATCAACTCTATTTTCTCTTTGAGTCATCAGGTCCTCACATTATTCTTGGAGAGCCGCTATGATGCAAGTGTCCCGTTTGCTCCAGATAAAACAAAGACTTTGGCCCGCTTTCCCCGCTACCTTCCTCCCCAGCTCTCTCTGCTGTCTGAAACTGGACTTCCTCCATCCCCGATTGTATCATGTTCTGTCTGTCCTCTCTCTCTCTGCCTCTTGGCACTCGGTTCACGGCATGAGGTCCTGGCCTGGGAGGCCTCAGGTTGTAGTAATGACACTGTTTTCACTAAACTTGCCTTCTCAAGGCAGACTCAGCCAATATCGGGTTTCCTACCACGGTCCATTAGGCCGGTGACTCATCAGAGCTATACCCCCGACTGTTTTCCCTCCTTGGTTCATAGCTACAACATCTGGGGAGCTGGTGGCCAGAGGACAAGAGGACAAGCGGACCAGCCCAAGAGTGTGTGTGTGGTGCGAACCCAGGGGTTATTGTGTAAGAGGAACTACGACTTTTGTCTGTTACATGTAGTCAAGTAGCTTTTTGTAATAAATTGTACTTGTCAGAGTTAATGCAGAATACTCTACTTTTACTCGCTTACATTACATACATACATATCTGATCCGTTAAGAGGCAGGTGGATCAGCTCGTCCCCTCCAGCGCTGACACAGCGCTCTGGAGGTTTAGGCAATGCGAGACGAACTGGTCCGTCGACACGCCTGTTATCCTGCTGCAGCCTTGCCCTCCAACGTTTTAGACACAACATATCAATGAACCCTTAATGTAATGGCTTTCACATATTGCTAGCAGCAGTTTAATATTTAGCCTACAGACCAATTAACAGGCTCTGTTTGTGAATGCTGGTCTTGACTCAGTACTAACCCTAACCCTGCTAAAACCCAATGAGCTGCTGATAAAAATGTTGCCAATTTTCTTTGACAGTATACTCATTTTTTTTAAATGAAAAGAATGTTAAACATATATGCAGATGATGGCAGACGTAATGCTAAAAGACAGAGGTGGTCTTGGAGTGCAATAAAAACCGACACCACAATCTAAACTCTTAGTCCAGGCTTCAACCAAGCCCCCTTTAACATCGCCAGGCTTTGAAGTCAAGTTGATATAGTGGCCAAACTGTGTAATTACATCTTCTGGGACAGTCATATGATAGCACTGGGTCCCAAAATACTTTTTCACGGATTTACATGCGGAAAGACATCTATAAATCACATCAACTTCAACTTAAATAGCCGTTATTTAAATCATTATGTCCTACAATTTGTAAAACTTGAATCTGGAGATAATTTTCTCGACATAATGAACTGCCCTTCACGCCCAACGTTAACCAATCAGCTGAGGACGAGTCAACGCTATCCAAGAGACAACATCACAATATCCCTCACATTATCTCACCCTCAGTTTTCCGTCGGCGAGTTCGACACAAAACACACGGTGATAAATTTGGATCAAAAGACAACAAGAGGCAGCGGGAGCATGAATCAAGCATGGATCAAGCTCGATGGAATCACACATGTGGTGATGGTCCATAACTCACGCCGAGCTGCTGCTCTCCACTGCCAGTAACTGTCACAGCGGCTTAAGGTTTCTGGCTGAGTGGGCCAACAAGCAGCTCGGAGCAGGAACATCCCGGAGAGAACAAAGACTTCCAAACCGAGCTGTGGCCTAATGGGCAGAGAACCAGCACTGTGGACGAAAGGGTTGCTAGTTTGAGTCTACGCTGGAAAAAAAAAAAAAGATCCCTACTGGGAAAAAAGGAAAAGTGACACACACTGACCTTGAGCATGTCCGAGTTGGATAAATAAAGTTTGACTCAATTGACAGAGGCGGTTATTGATCAGCACTTCAAACAGTTTTCTCCTGAGAAACAGAATTATGGATCAAGAAAAATATGTTTTCACAGCTTGGAGATGCAAATGATCTCATACTGTCTTTTGTCAGTAAGAATGTGACTATCAAAGGAACTCGGCATCCTTTTAAACTGACGAGGCCAGAAGAGCATAATTGCAAACAAGTGCACCAGATAGCAAATGTAACTATGACTGAGCCGTATTAATACATGTAAAGACAACGTCCTGCAGTTTTTGTGTGTGGGAATTAGGGCAATTTGATGTAGTGTAAAACTGTTGGCATTGTATGGAACTTCTCCTGTTTCCTAATATAATGTGACTATTTGGCAATCTGCTTGAGTTGCTCCAAGCAACAAGAAAAAATGTGTGGAAAAACTCAACAATAATGTCACTTTCCAGAAATCAGGATGACTCAAGGTAATCCACAGACTTTGGAGAGAAGGCAGACATTTATATGACTGATATCTCCTCAACTAGGCAACTCACAACAAAACAATCTAGACTGACAAATAGCACGACGGGTAAGATGACAAATAGCCTGTTAGCTTAGCTGGCGATGCAGAGACTGTCCACTGTTCCAACAGTCTGTTTTTCTGGAACCTCAATAGTCAAAAAACGTCCCGTTGGACCGAAATACCCATTTGTCAGACAGCCTATGATCCCGATAATAAAACATTCTCTAACACTCAACATGCAAGACACATAAGCATATAACATCTTTGGACCTCACTACTTACAAAAGAAAAAATGTGCTTCTGTTTGTTACACCGAGAGTTTATGTTTTCGGAGGAATGCGCCTTCGGAACAATGGGCGTTTGTTTTCAGGATAATGGGCTGTCGGACAAATTTACTTTTGGGATTATTGGGGTATCTCAATAACGGGCAGTCAGAACAATGGTATGGAACCTTATGTCTATTATCATTAATAGCATTATAATGAATACATGTCAAGTGCTACATTAACATCTCATAATTCTGAATTTAAAAGGCTTATTAGCTAAACCGTACCAAAGATTTGAATTGAAACCCTTTCACTTAGCTCTGGCTCTAGAAATATTTGTATAAATCGTCTTTCAATCTGAAATATCTTTCCCCTCCGCGTATGGGGGGAGGATTGAGCCAAAGGATAGCGGTGGGCTCAGTAATCATGCAATAAAAAGTTGATGGTTACAGCTACATTGTGTGTCTCTCAAGGCCTACTGTGCACCTATCCAAACAGTATCAGTGGATCCAGTTCAAGTTCACAGGATGACTTCAGTTATTCCTTTCCAAATCAAGCTTACTGATATCGGTGCCAGAACCAAATCAAAGAGGATGAAGGAATATGAGGATGAGAGCAGCGGGGGATGAAGATTCAGACCTCTCTAATGTTTTCAAGATCCCAGGAAGTCACAGAAAAATAGTAACGCAACAGTAGAGTTGAGCTGATATATGAGGATGATGTCAGCCTTTTATTAAACCATAAGTCAGTTGATCAGTCAGTGTCCACCCTGACCACACATCGACGTGAAAAAAGGAGCTAAATCTTGCAACGATATTTTATTTTCTTTGGGTTTCTTTTTTATTAATAATTTATATTCCTCTAGCTAACCTTGGCAATGGGTTCCCCTCCTACTGTGGCCACCCATGCTAACTTCAGCATTGAAAGATGGCGTGGATAAAAACTGTCAAACAGCATGACATGTAATGTTCGGACTACATCCCCATCATGGGGACCCCAAATCTGACTAAGTTGATTTTTAGGGCGCAAAAAAACAACGAAGCAACTTCCTGTACAAGAAACTACAAACTCCTTTATATGATACGGGATAGCTGTATGATGATCAACAGGACACACACTCCCACAACCTGAAATATTAATGGATATGGTAGCAAATATGTCAGCAGAATGTCTCACAGGATATAGAGCTCATCATCATCAACTCATGTCTCTGATTCAGCCCAATGTTTCCTCAGCCAATGAGGTAGAACGGCTGGCGAAAAAGGATATTTTCAAAAAGGTAGGGAGAGGAGAGGACTCCTCATTAAAGTGCATTTAAACCTCTGAGACAATATCAATCAAAAGACAAGTCCAGCTTTCACAGAACCTCAACCTTGTGTTTCAGCTGCAGACGGTGAGATAGCTATACGTACGATACCTTTGATTTTTCAGGGGAGGGCTGGCGATTGATGCAGCAGACCTCTGCATTGTAGAAGAGGACAAGTCATACAATGTCTCAGTCACCTCATTTCAGATTTCCTCTGTTTCTGTTTATTGCCAGCACGGTATCCCATAATGCACAAGAACTGCCGATACATCTCTGCTACTTGCGGTTAGTGGGGGCATGAACCTGACATTCTGCCAAAGCAACCCGTCTCTCTCTCTCTCTGTCGACTGGTTTGTGTCTGGTTTTTACTTTTACACACACACACACACACACACACACACTGAATCAGATACAGTTGGAGAATATGTAACTGTGCCAATTAGTCCTTGGCAGTATTATGTGTGACTATAGAGAAAGAAAAAAAAACAGCCAGTAGAACAACGCAAGGAAGAACATTACGACCCCGTGTAATAAAACTAAGTGGGGGAGCTGCTGCGGTCGGCACACGTGCACATCCAGACACCCCAGAGAGGTGTTACGGTGAAAAATGTTCCTCAGCATTTCTACTTCACCCATCAGGATCAAGTTAGCTTAACTCTGCAGAGAATGCAGAATTTGCTGGTGATTGACAACCCTTTAGAAATGATATTTTCTCATGTATGTGTGTTTCAAGTCCACTTCCAGAATGTTCCATTAAATGTTGAAAAAGGTGTCTCCATGTGGAATTCGGAGCATTTTCTTTTAGCTCCACCACACAACTCTCAACACGGAGGTGGCTGAGCCGGTGGCGAGCAGCTAACGGTGCAAACAATGGCAACGGTGCTGATGAAGCCAACGGTGTTTAGCTTGAGGGCTAAACAAAGCAGAGAGAAGCTCAGATTACCACACACACAGAGGGATAGTTCTTCAGTCTCTGCTCAGGATACCATTACTCCTCCAAATCATTATTTAATGCTATATTAATGCCCATACATAGACTTTACAATTCACATGATACCATATTTGCTGACAAAATCACTGTTTAAATAAGTGCCTCATGAAGGGCTCGTCTACGATTCTTACTCACCAGAATGACCTTATAAAGCATCTGCTAACGCCCTGGTGCAGTTTTCTAGCATAGCTTTTTATGATGTTTTCAAAGCGGTAAATGGACCTTCGGGATGTCTGATGGAGAGCGAATGGGGGCGGGGGGGCGGGGGGGCGTGGGCCAATAGAGCTGATGGCGTAAAGCCATCATTAGTTATCATGGCAACAAGTACAAAAGCAGAGTGAGCAGAGAAGTGGATACATAGATTGTCCAGAAGTCCTTGAATGATCCGTCACTAAGAATGCAAGAATCACAGATGTATGAATCAGGTTGGAAGCGGTTGCTGCACATTGTTGACTGTGACAGAAACAGAAAGGGCCGGGTTCAAAATAGCAACTGGCTTAGAGGTGCACCGGCCCCTCCGAATGTCTTCACTAAACCTCACAAGGTGGAAAAAGAAAAAGAAATATGAGTGCATCTGCCAGACAAAGTAAGAAAATAAATAAAACTAAATGCAGCGTCTCTAAAAAAGCTGTGTGGGCAGTCAGAGAGGGACACAAACCGGAACGTGAACACACTTCCATGTGCATCTGTTGTTTCGACACCACCGCCCACGCTTTAAACCAGGCTTCTTCTGCCTCACATGGAAAACATCCCCAAATATCCTCAAATATCAGAAGCACGTCTTCACACTGTAGTGTCGTGGAATACAATTCTTTTTAATATTGCAGAAATACAAATCACTATCTGAAAGGTAATAGTAATAATAGTAATAATAATAATACAAATCTCCATTGTTCTGTTCCCACAACACCGATCCAGGTTAAATTCCCTTCATGAAAGCTTTTACACTTCAATTAGATAGATCGAACAACACAATGAGCTTTTCTTCCAGGAAAACAGAATATGATGCATGTTTACATCAGCTGGAAACAACCAAAAATATCATGACATCCATCCATCAATCAGTCGGTAACTTCGGCTCAGAGCAGAAGGTTGTGAGCTAATATTTTCAACGATCAAATCCTCCAAAACTTTTTTCAAACTTTATTTTTTAACCAGAGATTTGTTCAAGTTTCTTGGAAATAAACTTCAGCATGAAAAAGCACCAAAAAAGTTAAAACCAAAATAGCAGATTTGTGCTCGTAAAGGAGACATTTATGGTAAATGATGTAGGTGCACATAACTAAATCCCTTTATTTTACAACGGTATGATGAACTTTTAATTTTGGTGTCATGCCATTTAAATGTGGGATTACATGACACACAATAATACCACATATAAATAAAGACTGTCGTCAGGTGTCATTCATGTTCCTTCGTGCTGATAGGCCGGCCATTCGAACGTGTTTTCTGCACATTTTTATTTTAGGTTTTAACTTATTTCTTATATCATGATTTAAAGTGCATTATAGGAAAAATGCACTTTAAAAAACGAAAACGATCCCGTTGATACCACATCCGAGTTTTCTTACTCACGTGGTTTTAACGTGATTTTGAATGAACCAGAAGTTTTGGCTGCACCGAATCTATGTGCAATTTCAAATGTAACAAAAATGCCATCTAAAAAAGTCGCCAACATTCACCAAAGCTTGCAATAGCACCGTCGGATTCTTTGGCCGTCGGATCGAACACGAGTCCAACACGAGCATCGCCGACTCGGCGGCGCGTTGTTATTCTACGCCAGCTCCACGTTGGGATCTGGAGGGGTTTTTTTTCTCCCTCGGCTTCATCAATCACACCCGCGACAGTGAATGGCAGAATAATATTGTTGCTGGTGGCTGATTGGGAAGCCTCCCCTTGCGACTGTGCTGTGTGTGTGTGTGTGTGTGTGTGTGTGTGTGTGTGTGTACAAGACAGAGAGGCCACATGAATGTGTGTGTTTGTATGTTAATGTGTGCACGAGTGTGGTGCGTGTGTGAGGGAAGTGTCCGTATCTTCTCATCAGGTAGTCGAGCAGCAGATCTGCAAATGCTTGTCACACACTGTACACACACACACACACACACACACCACACACACACACACACAGACACAGTAGGGTACTTTAACTCCTTGGCGCCTGGGTCTTCCTGTAGTCCTGGAGCCGGGCTGTGCGCTGCTGGACAGGCTCTTCCCGTTAAGGGCCCTGTGGTTACGGAGGGACCATGTGCCCATTCACCACTGTTTGTTTTCTATGTCATTATGAGTCCAGCACTCCTTCACTGACCGGCCCCATCGAAATAGTCTCCTTTGTTAGACACACTCTCTCCCCCGTCATGGAACCATATAAAAACATTTGGCTAGATACACTTAGGTGTGCTTAGAGGTGTATGTCCAAATCTCTCTCACACACACACACACACACACACACACACACACACACCCTCAGCTCCTCTAATCCACATACATGCACGTCCACACACACAAACACGCACACACACAGCTTTCCATTCAGCCCACCGCTCATAATGTTTCTTTACTTAACATTTAAAGTTCCTGAAATAGGAATGTTCCCCCGAATCAGATCGGTTCCTCCGAGGGAGCGCTCGCTGAAACGCAGATACCGTTTTTTTGTTGAGGGGGTCCCGCAGTGCATTCTGGGTTATTTAGTTTGGGCAGCCACGCGCCGTCTCCGGTGCACAGCGAAGTCATTAGAAAAATGACTTGATTTGATTACGACGGCGGCGGCACGCAGGATGCACAGGACAGGAGATATGTTGTGTGCGTTTGCAGGATGGCTGGCAGCATCGCCGCTGCCACTTCTCTTACCCCCGCACTGAAACCCAAGTGTTGTTTTTTGAGCGAAAAACGCTTTTCAAAGCCAGTAGGTAAATCTGGGCAAATGTTGTAGTCAGGATATGAGATGGGGGAGCGAGCGAGAGACGCTGGTAATTACACAGATCCTGACAAATAGCAGGCAGGCGGAGGAACGCGCCGAGGTTTTGGGTTTTGCAGGTGCAAATAGGCCTATAATATCCTCTAAATCTGTGAAATGCTGAAAAAAATAATAAAACAAAAATATAGCCTCACTAACCTGTCCTCTGTGGTCCAGACGAACCAACACATGCACACTCCAGGGTGAAACTGAAGAGAGCAAACAAAGTAGAACGGGTACGAAAGCATTTTACAGGAAGGTGAGAAACGTAGCAGCGGGGAGAATATTTTTAGGAAATACGTGGGTGCAAAAGTATAGTTTCTATGTAGAAGCACTCTTCTGTGAAGCGCTGACTAGGTTTGAAAACAAATTAAATAAAAACAAATTAAATATTTGGTAGCTATCAGTAGAAAAATCAGTTCCATCCATATCCTCTCCAGGAAAGAGGTTGCGGTTGCTAGGTGGTTGCTAGGCGGTTGCTACAGTACTTCTAAAAATTGCTAAGACTTCTTTTTGCTGTTACCCTAACTATTATACTACTATATAGCTTTGTTTAAGGCATGAACCATGGTGCAACTTCCTATGGAAGGGTTTGGGTCGGCCTGAGCACAATATTGCAGGGCGGCTGCTTAAGAGTTCTGGCAGTTGCTCGGCGGTTGCTTACTGCGTTAATAAGCGGTTGCAATGCGTGGCCCCATCCTGGAAAAATACATTCTGGAAGGAAAATAAGTGAAGGCACAAAATGCTGCGTTGCAGACAACAACGGAATAAAATCCTGTATCGTACAACTTTAATCTGACTTATTTATGGTGTTTTTACTGAATGCAAAGTTCATTTTCGTCGATGCAGAAATGCGATGTGAGGCGTGTCGATGCGAACAGACATGAATTTGAGGATGTCGAAACAGTTTACGAATGTTTTTTCTACGCCTTTATGACCGTGAACGTGTGTTAAAGGTGAACACACACACAACAAGAATTCTACCTGTTGACGAGGTCAAGTCAACACCAAACTCAATATGAAAGAAATTGCATGTGTGTGGACTCAAAACACACACACACACACACACACACACACACACACACTTTGGTCAGTAGCCTTTTCCAGCAACAACCCACAGGCGCCCTGACCTGTCTGCCTCGTCACCATTTGATGATGTCATGCGGAAGGTTCCAGCTTGGTAGCTGCCACACTGCAGCATGACTGGGCGGAGGGGCAGGTGCTCCACATCACAGTCACTCCTTAAACACACACACACACACACACACACACACTTAAAAGTAAACATAAACACGCATTACACCGGCATAAGCAGACGGCGAGGCAGCGATGGCGCTGCGGTCGGCACGCACGCCGTGGACGCCCAGGATTCACAAAATATGAATAAACATGATCACACTGTACACGAGGCACACACACACACACACACACACACACACACACACTGGTACCGCCACAAACGGGTGCCCAAGTATCGAACCCCACCCGACACAGCCTCATCTGGCAGCGCTCGCCGTTTCAAAGTAATGTTTTCCTCCAAAAAAGCATCAACTTGATATCCACCAATTACAAAAAGCCACATAATTGTAATAATCAGACGTTTTGCGGGATGAAAATTAAAAAAAAAAAAGACTCCATCTCAATGACAAGAATGAACCGCACCGCTATGAGAAATCAATTAAAAGCCAATCAGAAGCGAAGAAAAGGAGCCGCTGGCTTCCATACGTCACCAGAAGCCATAAAAGTTGCCGCCACAGCCCTGAGGGACGCCGGCTCGCGGTTCCCACAGTGTGTGTCGGTTGGTGCTCGAGTGTGTGTCACGAGTGTCACTTTGATTTCGCTTCCCTCCAATAATCTCTTCGTGTTTTTTTCCACAAACATCAGCACATCGACTTGACATATAAATATACAAGAGCCGTCACGTCGCTGCAAAAAGACAAATGCACTGTTTTTTTCTTTTTTAAGTTAATGTGGAAATCTGATATTTGCTCAAAAAGAAACCGTTTGGGAGAATCTGCTTTTGTTGAACAATTAATATTTAGTTTATATAATTTGCAGCATCAACACAAAGACCGTTAAGTTTCATTATATTGTATGGCATTTTCAAAAAACAGGGCAAAGGGCTTATTAAGCTTATGTTGCTAAAAGAGGCATAAATACATTAAAAATATAATTTTATTTTTAAAATAAGATATCTCTGGGATAAATAGAAAGCTACTGCCAGGAGCTAGTTAGCTTAGCGTAGCGTAAAGAGAACCCTCCGTGAAACTGAAAATTATTATTTGTATATGCGTTTTCATGTTGAAGTTAACACATATTCATATTCCATGCAAATTACAGAGTTTTAGAGCTTCCCTTCAGACAGAGCC
Source organism: Chelidonichthys spinosus (assembly GCA_029853015.1). NCBI lineage: Eukaryota > Metazoa > Chordata > Actinopteri > Perciformes > Triglidae > Chelidonichthys > Chelidonichthys spinosus. The sequence continues at coordinate 17,676,309 of CM056842.1, read as the reverse complement.
AGGCTAGCCACTCTTTATGCTAAGCTAAGCTAACTGGCTGCCAGCGGGAGCCTCATATTAACCCGACAGACATGAGTGGTATCAATTTCCTCATCCAGCTCTGGAGAAGAAATCTGTGGATTTCCTTAAATGTCATGCTTACAACGGTACACACATTCATGTTTACAGGATATTTCAGGACCACATGTTGAGTGGAAGTTATGGGGACGTCCCCAAAAGGAAGGCAAATCCCCACAGAAAAACACACACACAAACACACACACACACACACAAACATACACCACACACACACACACACCTCTGGTTGCAATTATAAGTGTTTCGAGAGAAAATAATAAACAAATTATGAACACTCGAAGGTGGCTAATTTCTTTACCAGAGAAATATTTTCTTAAGGAGAAATCATCCTCCTCTTGTTTGGTTTGCTGCAGCGATATTTACCCCAAACAGCTTGGTAATAATTTCATTATTCCATGAAGGTATGCAAAAATATAATTACTGTCATATTATATTTCCACGTAGTTTGACACCATGATATGGAAACAGTCAACGTGATCCTTGCTTTATTATTTTTTACTTATTTCAGAATAAAACAAACTATATTATATTATTAAAGGAGCTTTGAATGTTAATTTATGCTTGTGTTGTGGAATCAGGGTGAAAGATTTTAACAGCCTAGCCGGCTGATATGTCAAATCTTTTTACCACCTTAAATCTCAGCAGGCAGACTGCTGATTTACGACCTACTTACCCGCCTGTAATTGGGCAGGTTTCCATGTAATTCCTCACATGGAGAACGTCTAGTAAAAGAAAATGTTTGAGTGTTTTTGTCCTTGAGCCCTGATGTCCCTTACAGTTTAAGAAAAACAAACATCATGCAGTACACTATAATATCTGCCCCTTTCAGTGTATTAAACACAACCTTCTACACATTATTCCTTTTGGTGTATTTCTACACACACTATGATATACTGCATTTTCTTGTGCAATGATGATGTTGAATATGATCTAAAAATTCAAATATTTATATTCAAGAGGATATGGGGAAAAATGACAGCTCAACATAATGATACAACTATGCATGTTTTCTGCATAACACAAATAATTAAAAACAACACACAACAAATCCCATTTAATGGCCAAAAAAACACAACTGCGACTTCATGATGTGTTTAAATAACAACAATGGAGCTCTATGGCACGGAGGAAAAACACATGTTAAAAGATCAGTTCATTGTTTGATGGCAGCACCGCCAGAATGAAAAAATACATATCACCAGAATTATCCTTTAATGATTAAGCTGCCAAATGGTCCATGAGATTTCAGGATTAATTAGAGAAAGTAATTGAGCCAAAAACAAGAGGCAGTTCCAGTAAACTTAACATTTGGACATCTAAAACGTCGCGTATACACAGAATAGAATATCTTCCTCCTTCAGAGCGGCTCAGCTGTAGGTGGAAGTGAGCGCCTCAGCACTTTGGGTAACTAATCCTCCCTCCGACCCCGGAGGCACCGCCGCCGCCGCCACACTCTTCACTAATCATTCCAACATTTCCATCTTATTAAGTAAGACAATACATTAATTGCAATGGCATGCTGAAGGCCTCCCGCCATGCAACGTTACCCCGCCGCCGCCGAGAGTTCACGGCTCACACTCTGCATGCCGCTGCAACTTCTCAGATTAGAGACGTCCGCTGTGCATTCCTCGCCTAATGATTAAATATCAGCCCGTTTATTGTGAGTGTCACTGATTGCAGAGGCCGAGATGTGGCTGTTGGCCGGCGGGCGAAGGCTGCGAAACCGACGCCTCGTTGGGAGATCCTTTCCATCCCTCGCTAATAAGAGAATTATTTAGCAAGTGTGTATTTTTGGATTCCCTTGCAATTTCTCTATAGATATTTTATGAATTCATCTTGTGGTGTTAAAGTTCTTAATTTTCCCTGATGAATTGTATTAACAGGATTAGCTTCACGTTTACTCCACAAGGTGTGTTTTACATTTGATTTACGCCCATTTTAACCATCTGTCCTGATGAATAAATAGATATTAACACATATACACGTGGATTAAATATCGTTTTCACTATTTTAATAGGCCCAGTGGATGTTTAGAGATGTTAAATCACAGATTGCTACCTCCCACAGTTTAACTCCATTCACAGAGTGACAGAAGTTACAGTATCCCTTAAAACGAATTAAAGCAAATATACATTTACTCTAAAATCCTTTTTTTTCTTTTCTTTCTCCTCCTATGCTATGTTTCTATATTGGCGGCAGTGCCAGACATATTTTGATTAAATGGTCCCCTCTGGCTCATAGTTTAGCCAGAGGGTATTGGATTTCACCTAAAATTAGCCATCAGACTCAATTTATTACCTCAATTGAGAGGCTCGAAAAGTGGCCGTAACAGCACCCCGGCTAACACGGACTAACCTTGGCCAAGCCATATAATGTTGCATTTTAATTCAGCTGCAGGAATTGCCAGCGAGGCCAAGCCCATTATAAGTTACACCTTTTTTTTCTCTCTCTCTCTCTCTTTCACTCTAACCTGGAGGAGTGGAGGAGCAGCTTGAATATTAAACGAGTACAAGAGTGTTAGGCAAACACTTAAATCCAAGATCATTTTATTGAGGGAAGAAACCCCCCATCAGCCAGATGACTTTCTAAACCTATTTTAGGGCATAGTGTTGTGAAAGTGGGGACACAAGACACACTAAAACCTTTTACAACCACACACACACACACACACACACACTATGCAGCGTGACAGTTCAACACACCCCAGTGTAACGAAGGAATCCAGATTAGTTTGTGAACATCCAGGCCGGCGGCGGACGCCTGTTGAATGTCAGCGGCTCTTGGATAATATCGAGCGCAGCAGCCTGAAAGAGCGCCACGAGTGTGTTGCAACTATGTGCCTGCAGGAACGTCGGGACTTTATCACGGCTGCTTGCTTGTGACAGAGCTTGCACAGCGTCTCCGCGGACTTCGCTTATCTGGTAATAGTAGACGCTGTTTTATTGCAGCTGGACTATTGTTCCAAATCTAATCCTCAGAAAGAGTTTTCACACCGGAATGATACCAATACATCTTTGCATATGGAAATAAGAAAGTCAAATATTAAAGCATGCAGCCAATAACGAAATAAGACCAAGAGTAGCGGACGAGCTAGCGACTTAAACGTGGCTTTCAGCTAAATGCTAACGTCAACATGCTAACAGTGATAATGCGGCACGGTAGGAACTACAGTATAATGTTTGCCATGTCAGCAAATTAGTTTAGCATGTTAGCATGCTAATATTTGCTAATTAGCACTATGCACAGCCGAGACATTTGCCAAATGAAACCTTTGGCCTGAAGATGGCGCTGCGGTGACCAGACGATCCAGATTGTCTCCGTTTCTAACTGGGTGTTCCAGGCACTCAACAATGTAAACGATCACATTAAGACGGTGACAAATAAGCAGGAAGTAGCATCTGATACTTTAAAAAGGTATCTGACCATCAGTTAATATGTTCAATCCTGGGCTTTTATGTTTACTGGTGTTCATTTATGGATTTTGGGAGACAAAACATACTTTTTTTGTCTGCCCAGGCACTGTCCATGATGTTTATGGATACACTCGTTGGGTGTGCTGGGCGCTGAAATAATTGGCTCTAAATCCTGCAGGATTCATCCTCTCAGATTTCATGTCAATCCACAATGTTGCTGAGATATTTCGGTCTGGACTGGTTGCTTAACGAATGACAAGTCTGTCTATGCAGCTAGCTCTAAATGCCACATTAAAAACCATTTTGCAGCATTGTCAAGTGGAATTATTCCCTTTTAGATCTCAGCAGCTAGAAGAAATGGTCCGTGTGCGCCGTGTTACAGTACAAATGTTATTACAGATAGAAGGCAAGTAGCAACAGTGAAGAGAGAGCTCAGTGTGCACCTGCCTCTCTGCTCTGTCTCAGTGGACAAGACGTGAGAACATATCTGGATATCGTATCAGAACGGCGGTTCTCAGCAGCTTCAGACCTCTGACTTTGCAGAAAAGTGCAGACGAGTTGGACGAAAGCTGCCAATGATTCGCCAGCTTAGTGTTTCCTGGGTTAAACAGGTCACATGGTGTCTGCGGAGTGATGCTGTTTCCACCGCAAACAGCAGCAAACGCAGCTTGACTTCCACGTCGGGTTATGATGATGAATTTTGATGACCTTCATTGTGTTTTGTTTGAGCGATGGACCATTATACGTTTGGATTTTAAGGAATTTCTTACGATGCACAAAGTGCAGATGTTTACTGGTGTTGATTTTACAACCCTCTCCCATTCTCTCCTCCCTCTCTCTCTCTCTCTCTCTCTCTCTCTACTTTTATCTGCAATGGATCCAACTGAGGACTTTGCTCTGTCCAGCCTATTCTTAGCTTAAGCTGTGGCCGCTCCAGTAATATTTTTAAAGATTATTATAGTATTCACTAACCCTTTTTTCCCCTTCGGCAACCTTCCAGAGTTTTTTTTCTCCCTCCCCACTCCCTCTACCTCTCTCTCTTTCCTCCCCTTCTACCTTTCTCTCGACAGCGATCTTTGGTTGTAAAATAATAGAGCATCAGCCAGCAATAATTTGCAGTCCAAACAGAGCCGACGCTGGCTGACGTTTATTGAAACCTCATCCCCCCGCGAGCCGGTTTCCCTTTCCCTCCCAGCTCCGTCGCTGCGTGTTTGTACAGACAGGACTCGAGTCCTGGCCATTGCTTTTAATAATGAGGCCGACGGCCGGCCTTTGCTTTGGCTGGGGGGGGGGGGCTGCTTATGGCTCTCATTAATCCTGAATAGCAGTCGGCTTTTGGAGGAGACGCTGTCAGACAGTCAGATGGACTGTACGCAGAGGCAGACAGACAGGTACAGGTAATGAGGCTCCAGGCTGGATCAGTCTTGGGGGACGTCTTTGTGGTAGTTGGACTAATCCTACAGGGTTCAGTCAGGTGAGGACTAACAGGGCCCCCCTCCATGCAGCTTGATAGAAAAACCAATAATACTACCACGACCCAATCAGAAGACACGACTGGAGACGAGAAGCTCAGCATGAGTTTAAAATGTTCTAAGTTTAGTGAAAATAAAATCCTTGATTACTGAGAGACGTTAGGAATCTGTGTCTTACCAGTTTTAACCTCTAAACTATCTAAACACTCTCCAAATGTCTCTCTAACCGTGATGTAGCATGAGAAGTATGTATGAGGATAAACTCCAATCCAAGTGAATGAAAGAAAAGGAGACATGCTCCCCAACGCAGACGATCTACTGTTGTGTATTTGAGCTGAGCAAATATCCAGTTTTATTTCTCGTGATAGTTTTTTTCCATCTGCCATTAAAAATAAAAGAGACATAATTCTGGATCTAGTAAATTACGGCAGCTTGGCTTTTTAAAATCACAAATTTGTTCAGGTTGTCAATCTTCTAATATCGACAACATGAAATCTCTATATCGGCCTTATTTGAAGCAAACCCTGTTCTGACCTATGAACTATTTTACACATCGTAGCCACTGCTCCCTCCGATCCAAACGCAGGTCTTTGGTCCGCTGGGAATATTCAGATACAGATTATTTGCAGATACCCGGCGTTAACGGGGTCTGAGCGTTGACTCAATGGGAGAGAGAGAGCAGATTAACAGCATGAAATACCAGCGGGGGGATGCTGGCTGGATTTTATGGGGCCCAGAGATCCCTGGCTGTGAGACAGGTAGAAAGAGAGAGGGAGAAGGAAACAGTAGATTTAGGCAGACAGACAGGTGGCTCACAGTGAAATGAAACACTAATCTTCTCCTCAGTGTCTAAAGCTCCACTTACTGGAACTCCTGCGGATTCCTCTGGTCAGCGGTCAACTAAGACAAACTAATCATCCCTTTCTCCGGACTGAGGTCTGACCACAACGCGGTCCAGGACAAGGCCTTCGCAGACTGAAAAACACCCAGCAGGCTTCATTTTCCACAGACGTCACCGTTTGCTAACGCCGACTGCGCCAAAACCCTCTTGAAACATTAAATACTGTATCAATAAGAAAAAGTTAAGCAATTAGCTACATTTCCTTGTCACGATTCTGGGCGCACAAGTAATCGACGCAATTGTGTCCCATAAAGTGGAGCTTTAATTAAATAATATTTGCCCATGAAGCACAATTTGGCTGCACACAGGAGGAGAAGAAGAAAAAAGAATCCATACATTTCAGCAGACACAAAGTGGTATAGAGGTGGGCTTGTGTTTCCTCCTACAGGGCTTCTGTGGCCAAAAACAATCTTGAGGAGCATAGCTGAATGTTTTCATTGTGTTTCTTCTGCTGAACTGGGCACACGAGTGGGTTTTCTGCTGCTCGGCGCAGGCAGAAGCTGGTTCTGGTTCTCCAACCAACACCCACACACTTAGATATATAAAAAGATGAGACACATAAGCAGACCCCCACCTGGCAGCCGCTCCACGCCAGTAAAAATGGTTTTCAGTGGATAAATCAATAGCGGTCTGCAGCCATACTGACGACTCACCGTTTTCTTTTTTAATTTGAAAGTGTATTTAAATGAGAGAGTATTAATGAGGTCACCCTGCTCTGCTCACATGTGACATACTTCTATGAAATTGCAAAGAAAATGTTTATTAAATAAAGAAGCAAATCGACAAATGAAGTACAAATATTTCAACCTGCTGGAAATAAAAAAAAACATGCATGAATGTTGGGCCTCAAAGGACCTCCATGTTCAGCACTATGATAAAAATATCTATTATTACAATATTTAGTAGTTATTTGCACAATAAATAAAGCTGCAATTCATATATTTGTTATACTACTTTTATAGTAGTTGGTTCCAGGAGATCCTTGAAAGACTAATTTCAGCACTTGAGTTGCATATTTTAGCTTCTTTCTTCTACAAACACACACACACACACACACACACACACACACACACAGCTGTCTGCTTTCCTAAATGTCTTTCAGCTAACTCGGAGCTCACTGATTTCCCCCTCTGACCGTTCCCTGTCCTTCCTCCGCCTCCTGATCACCGCGGCGACGGGGGAAATGAGACGGGACACTTCATTAATGTGCAGAGATTAAAAGCTCGGCTGGACCTCAGACCGGTGTGATTGCAAAGACTCGAGAAAATCCTCTCTGGGAGCCGTCTGACATTCGTATGTTTTACGGGGAGGAGCGAGGGCGATCTCCACGGGGCATCACGGGGCCACCGGTCTCACGTCACATTGAACACATCTCATGATCCTGTCCGGGCCCCGGGATCTGACCCTGGCCTCGGGATCTGACCCTGGCCTCGGGATCCGACCCTGGCCTCGGGATCTGACCCGGGCCCCGGGATCTGACCCTGGCCTCGGGATCTGACCCAGGTCCTAAGAGGGGATGGACAGGGGAAAGAAGGAGGAGGAGGGAGGTACGACGTTATGAAATGAGGTTAATAATGATTTAATGAGATGATTTACCTTGCAACCATGTTTGTGTTATTCTGCAACACATAGTCAGCGATAATGAATGCTAGCTGTAAAGACTAAAATGCATGAATTATTAGGTTGTTAATAACAATTTCAACTGACTTCCAACTAAAAATAGGAATACACGATCATGACCTAATCATACAAATTCCTTTTGTTATCGGCAGACTGTGTCGATGGAAAGTAAACGCAGTCCTACTAGCCTGAACAGCAACTTTGAACAAACGGGTTCAGGATTGGTTTATTGTTTTAGACCGTTTCGGGTCTTCTTTATGCCTTCATTAGATAGACTTGAAGGGGATGAAATGCAGCAAAGGACCATGGGTTGGATTTGAACCTGGATCGCTGCAGTCAGGACTCCCTATAATGGGGCAGTTAGTTTTAACTGATAACTTTGAATATTGTTACTGATCAACATATTGAAAAAACATCTTTGGTGGTTATGAATAAATGCCCTTGTACGCAGACGAATGCACTGTTTTGTTTCCAAAAAAAATAATTGATGGAATTTGAATTGTTTTAATCACAAGATTGGAGATTCTTGGTGAAACGGGACATTGACCTCTCCGTGGTCCTGATCTGAATTATCTAGCATCATCAATGTGCTTTCTTTAGTGAATAAAACATGATCGTAACATATTAGTATTGTTATTGTAATTATCATTCTTTTTGTTTTTTTTTAATACTCGTTCTTGCTGTTATTATGAGGAAAAAGAGCATCCCTTATAGGGCACCAGATCAAAGCTTTTGCCACTTTAAATAAGAAGTTTCAACTTTGAGCTTCATTGACAGATGACACCAATTTTAATAAAGTTTTAAAGTTGTTGGAGACGGGCAGCAAACATGAAATCAACTAGAGGTAGCAGTAGATATAGAGAGGGAGGAGAATCAGAGTTCAGGAGGTATTTACAGGGAGAGGGAGTTAAAACAAGTTGTAGGAGGTGGAGAGAGAGAGAGAGAGAGAGAGAGAGATGGATGAACCCAATTATCCCCCTATTTTCCTTGACGGCGCTGAACTTCAGTCAAAGCAGAGAGCAGAGAAGGAGAAGGAAAATAATAGAAATGTGTCGAATGATGGAGGGAGATAATTAAAAAGGCCTGCATTTCCACACCAGCCTGATCGCGGTGTAATTAACCCATTACAGTTCCCCCCTCTAATTTTTTCTCCCTGTAATGATTACAATAAGTGTGAGGGTGAAGGCTTTGGCAGGGGAGCGTTTACATGCACACTCCATTTGGTTCACTCAGACATGTCACAGCGATCATTAATCATGGGCTGTTTTTTAAACTTCCAACCGGCCGGCCGAGAAAGGCCGAGGCTTTTCTGGCTGGTTAGCACAACGTCATGAAAATGACTCGCCGCTTTCTCCACGGTGGAGGGATACCAGTGTACCAATACGTACAATACCAGTAGGAGTGTGTGTGGGTGTACATCAGCTGTACATAAACACAACAAGTTTAAGAGACACGGGGAAATAGTACTTATAGAAAAAGGAATACTACCACTAGTAAACACTACTACTACTATACTACCACCAACACCAAATGCAGTTGGAACCAAAGATCCTTAAGGCAGTTTTTTCTCGCCACTGTCCCTGTTACGCTTCGTTCCTGTTGATGTCGGGACTTTGAAAATGTATTAAATCATGAGCGTATTCTAGTCCTTCTTAATGTGAGTCCTGAGATGACTTCTGTTGTCATATCACACTATAAATCAAATTTAATAGAATTCAAAGCACATGAGCACAGCTCAATTCAAGGTGTATGGTATTCATATATATATATATATATATATATATATATATATATATAAATACTTTGTAATTGGACCTATAATGAGCCCCTAAAATGAATAGCTGCTCTAACACCTAGAAATTCCACGTTTCCGTGCAAGATTTTTCCAAAAAATGCAATTTTGAATAATTCCTTGATTGCTGTATGCACCCCTTAAAGAACAAAATAATAATGCAATTAAGTTTGCCGGGTAACACAGTGAGACAGCTCTGGTAGGAAAGGGCAGTTGTGATTATAGTTTTCCTCCCATCCCGTTTTGTGCTAATTATATAGCATATATGTTTCAGATGGGTTTCCCTCGCTGAATGAATATCAACGAGGGTGTATTTTTACTTCTCCAGACGCCTCCAGTCTCTAAAGTTCAATGTGAACATAATGACTATTTGGCAATGACACTGATCATTTCTTTTTTTTCCACTTGTAGTTTTCTGCAGCCGAGTCGCCTGGAAATAACGTTGGCAAACCACAAATATACGTTCAAATGTCAACGTTATTTTTATTTTTTTGCTTTTAGTCAGAGCTTTTGATGGAGAAAGTAAAATAAGTGGGAACATCCACTCAAGGTGGGGTGGGAGTCAAACTAACACAGGACTTTCACCCAGGAGAACACTGTTCACGTCTCGCGTGAAATCGAAACATTGAGTCACTTGTTATGCAACATTGTTACGTAAAGTTACACAAGTATATCTGCTAAGGGCGTCATTTATTTACACGAGCCTCGTTGTTACTGTTTTAACACGAACTGTGGTGATTTTTTAACCGATTTGTTTTGTTGCCCAGCCAGTCGTTCTACAACGTTTCTGTCTGGATATTAATAAAGCAGCTGGGATGGAGTTCACAGTGAAGAATCGCTTTTAATGTAAAAGATGGCGGCCGTCCTCGTCGGCTCTAAGTCGTCTTGTCATCGCCGGCCGCCTCTGTTTTGTGAACATCCGTCTCTGCCATGAGTCTGGGCCGACTGCACAGTGTGAGCTTCTTATTTTCTTGCATGATAACATTATTCTTGTTCATTAAAGGAGCTGCGATGTTGTTCCCCTGCAACCCGACACCACCTTCCACCCTCCATCACACCTCCGATACCGCAGAGTCAGGACCAACGCTCGCTTCTCTTTATATGAAGAGACCAGAACTCAAACAGCTGCTGACACGAACAAGCACGCCGTGATTTATTCCTCACCCCGCCGCTGTCCGTCTTCCACCTCCACGTCGCTGGACTGTTATCTTTAGTTTCTTTCATTTCTCCTCCTGGTTTTGTGACGGCGGCCAATTGTTCTTGGATTTAAGGGTTCAAAGGACTCATGGAAGTCTCCCTCGCAATAGCGAAAAGAGGAATATTACATTTTTTCTCCAAGGAGAAGCTTTTCTTATGGCTGGAATGTTAAATTCCCAAACAAAGCATATTTCACAATTAAGTTGGTATTTTAGTAGTTTTGGGACCCCAACGTTTTACAAAATCCCTATTTCTCTTTAGCACTTAAGCCCCCCTTCCTAGAAATGTGTTTATATTCTATTAATTTCAATAACCAATACTTTTCAATAGGAGCACAATGCAACTTAAGTTGAGCTGTTTATCACCATATTTATCACTTAATTTACATATCGACCACAAAGCAAATGTTAACCACTCTGCGATTACAATGTTTTCATAACAGAAAGCAAACGGTCAATAAGTAGTAATTGCATTAAATTGAAGCTGTCCTTTAAAGCTTAAATATAAACACTTTCCTCAGTGAAAGCATCAGTGTGTGTGTGTGTGTGTGTGTGTGTGTGTGTGAGACAGCTCCAACCATGTCACGCTGGTTATTGAGGGAGACAACTTCCCCGGGACGACAGTCACATGTGATTCAGCTGATCAAACCCGCCTCGAGTGCTGCTGTCGCCATTAGCCGGACAGCCGTGATTAATGTCCGAGAGCCGGCAACCTCCACCTCCGATGTTGCTTCACGACCTTTTCCCAGACTTTATCATTCACTCTCAGGCTTCAACCCGACACTGAACGCACTTATAAGTCATTATGTGACAATATGATGCAACTGTTTATAACATCTTTGACCAAATAAGGGCGAACAGCAGCGTAGCATTAAGCATAGAAGCAGGGGGAAACTCCTTAAGGAAGTGTTATTTAAGTTATAAATAATGTTATTACACCCTCCAAAAGCACACATGGTTGTTTTTATATTTCGATTTCTTTAAGGATTCAACGAGTTAGATACTTCCAGTCTTTATGCTAAGCTAAGACAATACTTAATGCACAAACAATCTTAACAAATATGAGTATTTCCCTTCTAACCCTTCTATTACTGTAGATGTATTTATGTTCATCGCATTATGATTGTTGCTTTATTAGCCTGTTAGCTAATCAGTGCAGGTGTTGTTGTGTGGAGGTTACTTATTATCGTGGTTACAACAGAATGTGTGTTGTGAGCCAGCCATGTAAACAAAGAGAAAGTAGCTCAGATTACAACACACACAGAGGGAAGACGCTACGCTTTTCATGCTAAATAATTGTTAGTTGTTATATTGATGCTCTGGATATGATACTGAGAACCTTTAAAGGCAAATCTAAACTACTAAACTAACTATTTATTCTCTTTTAGCATCGTTTGTTTCTGTACATGTTATTTTCTCCATCTCCTTCACACTCTCAGGTCATTTTCTCGGACTGAGGTGGGATTCTTTCCGATGCCGTGTGCACCCCCTTTAAAACCCATGTGTTTATTTTGCAGTCAGCCTGCTTGGGAAAATATTTTTCTCCCCCCCGATCTCCAAACGGGTATCTGCGTTGCCGTGGAGGGGAGGCGGGGTCCCGAGCAGAGTAAACATCAACAAGCAGAGGTGTAGACCCTCAGCTGTTTGGCTTAGCGGGACTAGAGGGAGCGAGGAGGGGTGAACCTGCAGGAGCCCTGCAGAGTGACGGGCAAACACCCGGTAAACACTGACCCCCTTCCTTCGGAGCCGGACCCCTGGGACCCAGTCAAGTGTCCGTTAGGCTAAGTGAAGGTGAAGCACGTCACCATCAGTTCCGCTCAATCACTGCCTTGTTTAGAGTTGCTGAAGCCCCACAGTTCACAAGTTCATTAGCCTGTTAGCAGCTTAGCGAGGGGGGGAGTGCAAGGGTCCGGCCTCAAATACGGCAATCCTGGTCTGGATTCAGCCTCACTGTTCTAGACCCTATTAGAGATAGCCTTCCTGTTCTCTCTCCTTATCCTCTTTTTCCAAATTGTATTAATGTTTCCTCGAGTTCATCCCAACAAAAACATTTCCAGTCAAAACCAGATAGTGATAGTCCCCATGTAGCCGACGTGTATCTGTCGGAGTTTTAAAGGGAACCGGAAAAAGTCAGACATATTGATTAGACTCAACTCATTGTTAATAGTAAAGCTACACTCATCAATATATTTAGAATAACAGTTGATTGATTGATGTGTAATTTAACGTGTCCGTTGAAGGGATTCAAAGACCTGACTTAAAAACCAAAACAAAGAGCTGAAAGACACTGAAGCAGTAGCGGCGGTAGATTTGGAATTTTGTGACTATTTCACCAACTGTGTTATTATGAGACAGACAGACGGACAGACAGACAGACGGACAGACAGACAGACAGACAGAAGTACTGCAGGCAAAGCACCCAAAACATATTCAACAAAATAAAAGCATCACTGTGTCATTAATTTAGAGAAGTCTCCAACCTCCCATTGCCCTCATGCTCCGCCATCCCAAGGGGGCGCGCACACACACACACACACACACACACACACACACACACACACACACACACAATATGGCATCCCAAGGGTACAGACTGGCGGGCAGAGTGCCCAGTAAGACCCTCAAAAGTCCCTTTATAGAACTGTTTGGCATCTTACACCAAGATCAACAGTCCTGCTTTTCACCATGTCGGGCACGCACACACACACACACACACACACACACACACGGAGTGTAACTCGGGAGCCGAGAGCCAGAGTTGAATGGGCTGCTTTTCTGCAGGAGAGGTAATATCAAAACGTTAGCGTGCAATAAAACGTTTTTTTTTTTTTTTGCTAGTTTGTTTAATTTCCAGGCGTATTATTGTTTTTCTGTGGATGTTGATGCTTTCCAACCTCGGGCAGTGAGGGATTGGAATAACACACACTGTTTTAATGGATGTGTCTCAGGTCTAACCTGGACCCCCCTGGCGTCTGTCGTTGGGACAAAAATAATATCTATGCACTAAAAAGGTGTTTCGAAGTGAAATCATTGTGCTCACGTTGAACGGATGACTGGATGTTCCCTCTCCGGGGTGCATGATGATGCTTTGTTTCTTCTGAGTGGATCTAAATTGTTTTGTGATCTCCTTCAGTGACCTCATCGTTCCTCTTTGATCCACTTCCCACTCGGTGCTCCTTCAACAACGCGGCCTGCTTTTTATCAATGGGCTCTCCTGGACCGGACTCATGAATAGGAGTTGCTGTGCGGCTCTTTTGGCACTCGGCGCTCTCTAAGCATTCTGAGGGGTTTTCATTTCAAAAAACCACTCCACATCCATCCTGGGATAAGTATTGCAAGCTGACACATATCATCAGTAGATGTTCTAAACAGGTAAGTGATTTTACTCTGAAATACTAAACTTTGCTCTGTAAGCAATGGCTCTTCAGATAATGAATAATTGTGAGGCTGTGACATGCAGCTCGTCCCACTGATGGAGGGGGGGGGGGGTTAACAAAACACAACATGAAGGAGTGCATTGTTAAGAGTTTTACACAGAAAGGGATGGACGGTGACGCAATCACAGCAGGAAATGTTGATGCTTTGTGCAGAAACATTTGCAGATTTAGAAAATTTATTGGACACAAGATTTAGAAAACCACAGTGTGTTTGCATGCTTTTAATTATACTTTCACTCAAAAGCCAGAAGTGCACGTCAGACTAAAGACTAAGTCTTAAAGTCGATGAAAAAAGCCTTTTTAACTCTCTTAGATCACAACATATTGTGCACCTATTTATCAAATCATGCTAGATGAAATCAAATGACAAATATATTTTCTTTTCCCCCTGAAAAAAAAACACCTATGACATGAGCTAATACCAACCACTTCAACCAATAATATCTCAACATCAATCCATCAATAAACCTGGAACTTCAGCTCTGCAGAGATATTGAATATCATCAAGCTAATCTAATCTAAGTGATACCCTGCCAGTCTATCCTATTTCACTTGGAAATACTTCACTGTACGGAAGCCAAATACTCTTGAAAAGCTGGAAGAGCTGATTAAAAGAAGCCTGCCTTCTTAATTAAACGGCTTGCTGACTGCATGAATGCACACACACACACACACACACACACACACACACACATATATATACACATAAACATACACGTGACAGGGCTTGAGTTTAACGCAGAGCAGAGCCGGGACATGATAAAGGACGTCTTTAGCCGGCGTGCGCCGCAGACGGAGGATCCATGATTGCCGACAGAGAGCTCTTTGAGTTCCCGTGTGATGGCCTGCCAACACCAACCCCATTACATCTTCCCCAACAGCAGCGGAGGGTTCACGAGGAGGGCTCGCACAGGCGGGGAACACTAGCACACGGCTCAACATCATCATCATCAGTGTGTGTGTGTCCCAAAGTGAAATATTTGACAGTTGAATTACCGTGACAAACTGATTTCAGATACAGTAACTACACATTCTGCGTAAAGACGATGAGTTGCTGGTTTATTTGCGTGCGACGAAGCCAAAGTCCACATAAAAACAAGCTCTAGTTCCCTTAGATACCCAGCAGCTCCTGTGCATCAATATTAACAGATATTTTAAGGCATCAACAACTACGTCTTTGAAAAAACAAATCCGGTATGATATCATAGAGCTGGAGCTGGTTTCAGCGGCAGTGTGGCATGGCCCTGTTTGGTCTGTTGTCACGGCGACGGGGAGACAGGAAGGAGCGGATGCGAGAGCCAGAATGAGGTGAGCTATAGCAGGTTGATTTCCCTCCGCCCACGTCGCTAAGAGGCAGCGGCGATGTTCACACGGATTACATGGTTTTTGCCTTTTATTCTGAAAATGATAATATTCCTACGTCTTCCTACGTTAGCCGTCTACATGGCTAATGAAAAAAAAATCATATAACATATATGCATATTCTACTGTTGTTTTTTTGGCAGACGGGTTTGACCGTATGAACACAGCTTCCTTTCACGACCTTCTCGGAGAGGTTGTTTTTTTTTTTCAAATCCCAAAAACCTGTTGATATCCTTCTTTCGGGGCATCCATCTCTACTCCAGCTTTGTTAACAAGTTGGTTTGTGTACGTACAAATCTGTCTGTAAAGAGGTAGGCGGAGTCTCAAAGAGCAGGAAAAAAAAACAAAATGAGACACATTCCAGCCGCGCTGTACAAAATCTTCCAAGAATGCTCCCAAAACCAGAATATCTGCATATCCCGCATGTGAAAATACTCCATTTGGAATAAGACCTATTTTAGAATAACCAAACATTTGAATATGATGTTGACGTCGTTGTTGCATGAGTGTGTTTATGTGTGTGTGTGTGTGTGTGTGTGTCATAGAAATTAAAATAGGAATAGAAGGGACATTCCGATCCAAATTAACAGAGCAATATGGTCAAAGAGGCACTGTTGCCAATTACATATTAAAAAAGTCAAATATATAAAGTTAAGTGACCACTTTCCGGTCCAAATGAGTTGTGTTGTCATGACAACGGCTAACAACAATCACCATTTTCTTCTGTAGGCACTCGTCAAATGACCATTAAAAACTGTTCCTTCTACTCCTGTTTTATTTCTACGCTTTCACCCTTGTGCTTTCAAGCCAATACTGATGTTCTCAATGAAAAAGTGGTTGAGACTTAACATAACTACGACGGGGTATTAGGTTCACTAAAAAAACTGAGCCGAGAGAGGGCGGCAATATTCCGATAGAAAAAGGCGTAGATTTGCGACGTTTAGAAAGTGGCAACTTTGCTAGCTAACTTTCCATGAATGTAAGCATGTATTTTTCTAATTAATACATCACAACATGTGACAACGCGTAAGTTTCACTTGTTGTCATAGCAAGAGAAAAAATCTGGTGTGAGTGGAACAAAGCAACTTGTTTATATCGGCTAAGACAAGTGAATGCTACTGCTAGCATCTTAGCTCAACCGCCCCCGATCAATAAACACCCACAAAACCAACAATAAGCATCAACATCATCACCCTAAGACCTTAACGAGGCATTGTCACACGTTGGGATGATTCATTGGAAACATAAATGTACATTTATGGGAAGTTAGCTGGCATAGATGCTGGTTGTTAGCATTGTAATAAACTTGCAAATTTACAACTTTTGAGTATTCCCCCTTCTCTGGGCTCCGTTGTACTCAGGTCTCTCTCATTTTTCAGCTGCAGGTAAAGCTAGAGGCAGCCTTTGCAAAGCGTACAGCAAGAAAACCTCCCGACAAATCACTCTCACCTGCTGCCTTCCTCTCCTCAGCTCCTCACAATATCTTGTCATTCCCCCAAATTGCTCTGGCTCGTCTCAAGTTCCCCCCTTTTCCACTGATCCGTCCAATTACAGCGCATGTCTGCACTCGGTGCAGCGACCGCACCGTACATCTCCGCTCTAACTATGTTTTTACAGGGACCAGAGGCAGACGTTGAGGTATTTGGGTTATTCTTTAGGGTTACATCTGCAGCACAAAAAAAATCCCACAAAATCGAACGCTAATCGAGCGTTGGATTGAGACAGAGGGGAGTGTGTGTGTGTGTGTGTGTGTGTGGTGTGTGTGTGGGTGTGTGTGGGAGGGTCTAGACTGAAGTCCATGACCCTTCCCTTCTCAACATCAATGTAGCGTAAAGTCAAACTTTACTTAACAGGAAAGAGGAGGAGAGACATCAGTCTACTTGGTCATATGAAAATACAAGTCAGAAATTAAGAGGGAACATGAAGCACAGAAAGAAAAAGTCGGAAAGTAAATTCAATAATGAGGTTAAAAGAAAAAATAGCTAACTTGATGTACTGAGGACCATTCCAGTCCGGATCGCCTCGGAGCTCTGATTTCCCCCCAACACGCACTCCTTATACAAACTGCGTCTTCTATACCCACAACCTCATTTTCCTTGCGTTTCTCCGAGGTGTTTATGGAAAGCCTTCGTCCATTTTGACAGCAAAAAAAAAAAAAAATCCAAATGTAGACTTTGTCCTAATCAGATGCGAGCAGCCCAGAACGCTTAAACTGAACTGTTTATTCTTGGTGGTTTTGAGGTCACCGGGATGGTTGCTTTTTTTTTTTTTTTTTTTTTTGCCATGTTTATATTTCAGATTTTTAAGCAATACATATATAACAAATTATGCACATCACCTTCTCATATTAGACAGTCTGGACGCTGGCATGTCGCTGCAGTGGGTAAAAGGTCTGCCAAGGCCAAAAACCACTGGAAAAAGTGTGTGGGCTGAGCCGGGATTCAGTCGGGTCTTTGTAACTTTGTGTGCGGGGAGATTTCTCGAGAACATGCCTGAAAGAATGCAGCTGCATTAAACGGATTTACCAGACAGAGTAGCCTGTCCCTGTCCGAGGAGGATTAATACGGATCGGCATGAAATGAAACTCATCAACTCAGGTCTTCTTCGCCTTCTTTAAAACGGCGAGTATACTTAGTGTGAGGATGTTCGACCCCGCCGCAGAGATGATTGAGAAACGACTGGAGTTTAGCTCTTCATGTGTTTCACATTTCCCTTTCCGATTGAAGTGCAATTGAGCGCTACTCCACGTTTCCCCCAAAGTTTATCAAACTGTGGCTGGAATCTCTGGAATCATCCAAACATGGGTAAACTGTGGCCCGGCCGTTAGAAAACGAAGGATCTGGGAGCAAAAACCTGCAAGTATCGATGTGTTGGTATCCACGCACTCATGGTTATTAATCAGAAAACGTTGAAAATGAATCGACTGATTATCTAGAGCTTTATTTTGAAGGTAAAAACCTTCATTTAACAGCCAATGATCAGCAATCATACATATTTATCATGAATTATATATATATCAAATAGAATTGCTGGTCACTAAATAACAAGGATCATGATGTATGATAATTATCATAGTTGTAATCAATTATAATGGATTATTATGAGACAATAAGTCACCCCAAGTGTTTTTTGTTTGCTTAAAGAAAAAAAAAAAGGTTAATATACACACTTTTAATTTAAATTTAAAGCCAACAATGACCACGTGGAGTAAGTTATTATCACATTATATCACATTATAAAAGGATGAAACTGTGATAACCCTTTAACACAGATGCTGCAGCTTCCAGGAACATCGTTGCTGGTGTAAATAGAAGGTCTATAAATACCAATTTTAGATTTTAATATACCTTAACAGTGAGAAGCAATTAGCAAGCCATTAAAATGAATGTGAGGATGGAGCATCAGTCGACAGCTCACTCAGACGACCTGACTCCTGCTGCATCCCTCGGAATCTATGAGGCAAAGAAATACATCTAAAAAAGGAAAAGTCGCCATCATCCCCAGCCAGTGAGAAACCAATGCTTATTTTAAACTTCAAATTGAGCATGAAAATTACAAGCTTAAGAGGTGTACAATTTGAGTGAGTGGACAAAAACTCACTTGTTTATTTGTCTGTGCAGGTTTGACCGTGATTTGGGCGCCCTCGCTCTATTACCGCTGTGGTGTAAAACAAATCCTCTTTCTTTTAAAAAACCTCCTAAATTAGACGCAATTAAAACCTGAATCTCCTCATTCAGAGTAAACACGGTTTAAAAGCCTCCTCGTTTCACCTGCAGTCAACTTGACATCCAATCATCTCAAACTGTTTTATGTTTGTCTTAAATGCGGTTACCCAACATTTCACAGAACTTTGACACATAAAAAAAAGACAAAGTAATTTACAGTGTGGGGAATCCCAGTAATTGTGAGTCTTTAAGTCTGTCACACAGAGGATGTCGTGCTCAGTTTGCCCCGTCGTCGACTTCCAGAAATTGTTCGGAAAAAGTGAAGTCCTCCAGTTTAAGCAAATAATAATGGTGTGAAAACAAAATGACTAAGAAGTTAAGGAAAATAACCAAAAGTCATGTCTTCTCAGAACTGATGTTAACTGGAACGACCTGCATCATCTCCGTCCCTTAAAGGGACAGTTCACCAAATCAATCTCTCTCGTCGTGTGATTTGTCAGTCGATTGTTTTCGATATTGCAAGTTTGCTGGTATGAAAGTTACATGATATAACAACGAGTACAACAAGCAATAATGTTTACGGGTGGGAGGGGTGATGGTGGGGTCAAACAAACACAGTACCTTCACTCAGGAGACTGCTGTTCGTGTTGTGTGTAAGACCAAAAGTCAACGTGACTTCATGTTGTTTTACCTGATGTTTTAAATACAAATTCAGAAAATTAATCTTCTGCCAATCATTATGGATCACGTCTGGATTTTAGTAAAATACAAATCAAGTTGCAGAACTTTAACCTTTTGTACTTATTTTCATATAAATAGGATTTTGACCTCTGGGGACTTATTACAAGCGGCACACATTCAACATTTATGATGTCAAACAAAAAGGTTTCACTTCAACACACACTTCCACAGTCTTTCAAACACACACACAGTAAGTGTTCATTGTACCTCCTTATTTTTAAATCTCATTATTACTTGGTAATGTTGTTATTGTTACACTATGCCAGCACAGCATACTGACTTGAATTGGCTTTTCTCTCTGGCGGTTAATGTTGTAGCAAAGTGTGACTTTTATTATGAACCGATTTGACAGCCCAAATAAGATTTGAATTGGAATACTGAATAACACTAACCAACATTTTCCTTCATTCAGTATTTGCATGCTTTGCAATTTCCTGAAATAATAGTGTCCATTTCACCCTTTGGGCTGTTTTTCAGCTAAAAGCTACTTTGTTCTGCTCATTAGCATGCAAGCAAATGTCATGTTGTACTATGGAAGTTGTTACATATTTTTCCCGTATTAATTGTGTTGACAAATTCATGCTTCGATAGATGTGAACAACAAGACTGCCAGCTTTCCCCCTTGAAGTTTTCCCACCCGCGGTCAAGAAAAGGTGTCAAAGTTAGTTTGGGAACGCAACACACACAAAGAGATGATGGCAAAAGTGCTTTCATTTATGCATTTTAGTCTTATTACGGAAGGCTATTCAGCAAGGTTCGGGAAAGCTGGAAAAACCTGCTCAATCACACATGGACATCCAGTAGAAAAAAAAAAAAAAAAACAGGCCCAACTGACGTTTGTGACCAGCAGCAACCAAATGTAGTGAAAACCACAACTAGTCCCAGGTTCGTATGGGCCAATTGGTGGGTAATTTCATGAAAACAAGTTGTGTTTCTGCAGCCCAGCCTTGTCTGTCTGCTGATGGAAATGTTAAAAGAGTCAACGTCAATGGAGAGTGAGAAAGGACATAAATATTATGCTAACTGTTTGATAGGAATGCATGTAAGGGCCAGTGTGAAGTCTGAAACAGTGATTTTGCTTTTCTGCTTCGACCCACAATTGTATGGCGGAGAGTAAGTCAACACAAATCTAGGCCTACATTTCCCAAAGTCCCTTTCTACGTCAGTGGCACGGCTCCAAACCATAATATCCTTGAGAATTCATTTATTCCAGTGTTTAGCATTGATCTGCATTTTACCGCCTGGCAACTCTGTTGAGTGTGAACACAGGAGGGCAAACAAACACAACCACTCAGGCGATGCTCTGACAAGTAAAGCTACGTTTCTACGTCAGCTGTCTGTCGAGCAGCATCCCCATCACAATGACCTGCAGATGTCAGAGTCTAATCATCACTTGCATCCTGATTTTCTCCATAACACCACCATGAACACCTTCCTCCTTTCTCTATCACTTCCCAAAGGTACCTTGCCCCATCCTCACCCCACCTGCCCCACCCATTTCAACTCTCCCCACCCTCCAGTTGGCTCCTGGCCATGCATCTCAGGCTCCTCCACCCTCCTTCCTATACCCTCCAACCCTTACCTTGCCCCGCCCATGGCTACAGCTTGGCTGGGCCCGTTGCCCTGTGGTGCCCGGTGATAAATGAGTGCTTTCACACTCGGGGTTTGTCCTGGCTGCAAGGTCGGCGGGGAGCGGTTGGCACGGCAACATTCCTGATGAGCGTTTGCAGAGTTAAGAGTCACCTGAGATGAAGATGAAGGAAGGAGGGAGGGATGTAGGAAGAAGTGGCCTGAATATAAGACAATATTTATTTTTCTGGTTATATAAAAGTAGGAGATGTATTATGTTTTAGGGCTAGACGTTTATGTAGTCGAGACATCTTGTAGTCGAGTTGCTTTTCGGAAAGAGATGACCTAATGTCTTTTCCTTGACCTTGAGGGGAAACGGAGAAAAGGTCGAGCAAAGATGTGAAGGAGATTTCATAAAGACAAACGTGGCTACGTAACAATGATGCAACAGTGGGCCGATGCTACCGACGTGGGTCTGCCAAAAGTCTTTGCATTGACTTTGCATGCAATAGCTCCATGTGAAAAATGTGCTTTGCATTTGGTGGATCAGGATTGTTTTATATAAAAAGGCCCATAAAGGACGAAGAAAGACTTGAGGCAGGAAATTCAGAACATAGAAGCAGCTACAAGATAGTGACGAGTAAGGAGAGGCAAGGAAGAGATTACTTAACAGAGAATAAGAGGAGTTGAAGAGGGGGATGGAACCAGGACAAAGAGGCAAAAAAAAACCTTAGAGAGACAGAAACGGAGAGAACAGGAACCAGGCAATTTAGTTTTATGTCGTCTGGCTGTGTGTCTGGTCCATTTGTGGTTCTGTTCAGCATTCCTCAGCAGACCACTACAGGCCACATGAAGCACAGCGGCACTAAGTCACAGGAGAGAGCAGGTGTGTGTGTGTGTGTGAGTGTGTGTGTGTGTGTCCGACGGTCCTCTATCCCGCTGCACTTTCACCGTGCACAGCGTGAAGTGGATTTATGGATGCTCTCCGAGCATTTGCATGACCTGTTCACTCCGGCTGCCATCCTTTTACCAACCACCCACTTCAAATTTCGGCAGCAGATTTTGGAGGCACATCCCGTGCAGAAGGTGGTCACGGCGGTCACGCAGGACGGCAGGGATACAGGCGGAGGAAAACCAAAAAGAAAACTGCTGTCGGAGAGCTCACAGCCAGGAAACACAGGATAATAAACCTTCCACGGTGTGTCCTTTTTTCTTTTCTCTCTACATGTGTGCGTGCAGATGTGTCGGGAGTTGCATTGCTGCACCTCCTGGCTTGTTATTCTTGCCTTCAGGTCTAATCGACGTGATCTTCCTACCAAGCAGTCCGCCCTGGTGCCAGTGTGGATGTATGGGAGTATGTGTGCCACCAGTTTCTGCTGTCTTTAAAGTCGTCACCGCCGTGCGACCGTCCCGCCGGAGACCGCGGGCAAAAACACACGGCGTAACACTAACACTGTAATCAGGCCCGTGGGCTAGTATAGGGTCTTATAGGAGATACAATGTATACAGAATGTAAAGACGTGCTAGTGCTATGGAAATAGATGGGTATAAATCTGGTTGTGATGGGAAACGGTGGCTTTTCCACCACTATAGCGGCTTGGCGAGTGGCTTTCCCCGGAGCTGGAAGGAAAATGGGAGTGTGTGGGAAATGTAGCATTGGAATGGAAACCGTGATTCCATAATTCATGGCAACACAAAGCTGCTGGCAACAATGCTTAATGACTTTGACAATCATCAGTATTTACCAAACCAATTCAAGACAAATAAAAGGTATCCTCTAGAATTGCACTACGAATATACAGCATATGATTAGGGGATTACCATTTGTTTCCAGGCACAATGAAACTGAATGTTTTAGACATTCCTGTCTACAGACACATGCATGCAGACATGTTTTCATGTCATGTAAAAAAAATGTAATATCTAGCAATAGGAACTGAGTGAGGGGCCTTTTGTGGAAGAAGCGAACGATTCTTGGACGCCTCCCACTGTAGTCTTCCTGGGTACATCAAAGTGGAAGGAGACATTAGTGTGGCCCTGGAGGGATTTTACATTGGCAACACCCCAGGAAGCACTGAGGAGGGTAAAAAGAGGAGATGTCCCACGTCATATCCGTGGGGTGCACCACACAAACGGTTAAATCCGGTCTGTGCTTGCTGAAAGGCTCACTAGCTGGCACACGATCATAGACCATGATTGATTTGTTTCATCGAGGCGTCAACAGGGAGGGTATCATTTATGCAATTATTGAAAAGATCTAAAAGAAATAAATGGAAGCTTTCTATTTGAAAATGGTCTACTCTGAATCAGCCGACATTCATTGGAGCATACCCAAAAAGCCGTTACCAGAAATCATCCCCAACATGTCTAGCGCCGCTGGCTGCAACCCTCAAGCATCGCCACGGTTACCCAGAGAAGCTGCAGAAAACGGTGGATTGGATGTTTTGCTCGTCACCACTGATTCCCTCCTCGTAAGCGCCTCTAAGATTTATGAAGGAAGCTTGCACATGCTCACAGCTTGACTTATTTTCCTCACTTTTTATTGCCGGGTTCAAGTTCACACTGTCAGAGATGGAATTTCTCTTCCCTCTTCTTGTGTCCTCCATTCATCCACCCATCCCTCCTGCTTTCTTGTCCTGACCCCGACACTTCCTGTTCCTCTCTTTGCCGTCGTCCTACACATCCGACATCCGACCCCTCCGAGTCCCGTTTTGAATTGTGGGGCACATCATCGCCCACCCTGTTTTTTGGGGGGGAGGGAGCCCAATAAAACACTGGCAGGGAAGGTGGATGAAAGAGGCCTTGTCCTGGGTGAAGATTAATTGAAGTGGACAATGGGACAGGACCTCCCCTTCCTTTGCCTCCATTCATGAGCAAAGTCACAGGTCACCTTCAGATGTGTCGCTCCACAGAGTTAAATGGCTGCAATGTGGCCAGTGGCAGAGTCACATGTGTGGGTCGGAATTACAAGTCTCATAAATCAATTGTTTGGACGACTCGGGCCGAGTGGGATCCGTTCGTTTCCATGGAAATGCCTCTATTATTTGGACAGGGAATCTCTTTCTCATGCAAGTGTATTTTTGATACAGAAAATAAACTATAAGTAATTATAATCAAATTGGATTGCAATTATACAATTTTCTCATTTTATTGTTATCATGCTCTAACTGTTTGTGCTTTTTAAAGCTTGTTTAAACAACTTTCTGTGGATGTGTTCACCTATTTTCTTCTTTTAAATAAAGTTTTCACTCCAAATTCCACGTGGAAGTTTTTTTTCCCTGTCCTTCCTTTGTTTGAAGGTATACTGTGGTACCCGGTTTTGTTTGTGTCTTGCTGTCAATGTAGCACACATCCGTGCCAATGCTTTCATGCTACTCCACTGTTTGACAGCTGGTCGCGGTGATGGGCCAAGAACCAAAGCAATGAGCCCACAGAGGTAAAGGGAGGGGAAGACTGCTAGCTAGCAAACATGGTTAGTAAGACATGTCAGCTTTCATATGTATATAAAAATGGATGTTGAAGATGTGGGTTAGGGTCTCAGAATCAAATCGTCTTTTTTGCGTAATTTGTCACTGCAGTGCTTCTAAAGCAGCCTCTACCTGCTCGTAGAGTCGGTGTGGGCTTTTTTGTTCGCCCCTCGCTACTCTGCCCGTTCGCCCATTTGCAGCTAATTAGACAGCATGTGACTGATTTGAGCCTGTTGTAAACACCATGGCATCTGACTCCCATTACAAAGCAGAAATGAAATAAGCAAGTAAGGACCTGAGTGGGGAACCGGCAGCGGTAGCAGCAGCAGCGGTCGCGATTGCTTTTGTTACAAATGCAACTGCGAAGTGCGGGCGCTACATCATGAAGTACTTTACAGCCGCTAATTAACACACACGGGCGCTTTGGTTTTGGCCTCCGAAAATATACAAATTAGAAAAACATTTCCACTTGTGCTGAGGCAAGACTGGCCTGATGGGAACGACCTCACAAATCACTTGCGAAGGGCTGCGAGGGATCGAGCCATGTGCCTGGTTACCCCCCCACATGCCTGCACACATTTCTCAGCCCTCATATTCAGATAAACAGTTAGCAAACATGCACTTAGAAGGAACACTGCTATATGGAACACAACTGGACCAGAAACAAACACGCTGGAAACAAAGCAGACCCCCCCACTTCTCTTTTTCACAGCTCCACTCGCCGACACCTCATTTATCCTCTTTTCAAGCCGACCAGAGAGCAGCTGTTATTCCTAACGCTAACACCAATGCTCCTGCTACAAAAAAAACACTGCTGATTTTTGCTAAATGACCAGATGACTAATTAAAAACACAGTGAGTGTGAGTAATTAATGAGTCCATTAAGTGGAGGTAATCTCAGGGATCCAGTGTTAACAATCCTGTGAGAACCGGTGATGAACAGTGTGGCCACGTTGGATCTAATTAACTACACAACCAACAGTCACAACCACATTTACTGAGCATATGTCAGAGTTTTAATAAAGATGCCAGAAAGTCAAATCAGTGATGTCACACACATCTCCGGTGTCTGTCATTCTTTTTTCCACATTATTCATAGAAAGCAAACATGATCCCACCTTGAAAATAACCCGTAAAATAGCTACATTTGTAAGATAATTAACCAGATAACTAGTTGAGTTATGGCTTTGATGGATGCCTGGTTTGAGGAGTAGAATGAACTCCTGCACCCAAACTTAAAACTCCAGGAGAGTTGGTCCCGGTAAACAGAGAGCTGGCAGCGGGCGCTCTCGCATTCACTCCGTCGTGGAGGTGGTTTTTTATCTCATCACAACCATCTGCCAGGTCTGCTCCTGTTTTGTCCGTGGAGATTGGGAAGGAGATAATTTTGCGGTGCCAAAACACTTCACAGCGTAAAAAAAAAAAAGAGAAAAGAATCTGCCTCCTGCTGCCTGCAGAGCCGGCTTTCATCTCCGCAGCTCATTATACAGCACTTGGCTGGCTCGGGACCCAGGTATGATGCAAAGACGGTGGTAGGAGACTTAATGCATTCCTTTTGTTTACCTTACGTCAGTGTGTGTTTGTGTGTGTGTGTGTGTGTGTGTGAATGCATTTGCTTGTTGAGTGTCCATGTGTGCAATTAGAAATTGTAGAAATTCCACTTCACGTTAGCTGAACTAAAGGTTTTATGTTCTTTTAGTAACGAGGTTTGGAAGTTCCTCTTGTTTAACTAATAAATAACAAAATTATACACACACACACACACACACACACACACACACACACACACACACACATGGCAACAAACACAAGATAAAATAAATAATTAAATAAATAAGATGTATGTTGATAATAAACTTTTGTGTTTGGGGTGTTGAAGTTTATATTTTAAACGTTGCTTCTTTTTCAGTTCAATGATAAATGAATTAAACTCACAGTAAACTGCAACAAAAACAAAAAAATTGGCTTAAACTTTTACTATCTTATGGGTAACGACGTATAAATATATATAAATACATAACACACACACACACACACACACACACACACACCGTTGTGTGCATATAGACTGGTACAGAAAAACAAAAAGGAAAGATTACATAAATAAGATGTAGTATTGTTGATAATATCAACACACACTCATCTGTGGAGGCTCTAGAAAAACATTACTATTAAGTTTTTATACTGGCAGTTTCTTCTCAAGAAGCAGCTTCATATAGACCAAATAATACCACAAAATCTGTTTTTTTAAACATGCCTTTATATTGGTTTTTAATCTGAGAGACTTTTAATCAGCAGCTCATTTGCAATTTCTTCCCCTCCAGATTTCAGAAACATGAAGATGAAACTAACATTACCTGCTGCAGGACGGATTCATGGAACGTTCATGAACCTCCATGTGCTTGACTGAACATCTATGTGTTCATACACATGTATGTGTGCACATGCATGTCATCTACCCGTCTGCCCCATGGGAGAGACACGGGGTGTCAGTCTACGAGGCTGTCAGTGCCTGCTCACTGACAGCCTATAAGTTCCCCGGGTTCCCTTCTGGAATAACAACCGCCCCCTTATTGAATAACCTCTGTTTCACCTCACCCCTCAGCGAGCCCCTCGTCTCCCTCCAAAACCCAAATCTAAGCTCAATATGAGCTCGGGCAGGCCGGTTATTGATAAATCCACGTTCCTTACCCAGCCGCTACAAATTACCATATTATAGGGCTTACAGGTATTAGTTATGGGGGGGGGGGTACCTGGATCGTTTGTGTCTGTCTGGGGCCGGCGGTGATGGAGACTCTGGCTGGAGGCAGGAAAACAGATATGGCGAGAACATTGGGAGCGAAAGTGAAGGTGGCGTCATGTAAAGTCACAATTGATCAATCTGAGTGCAGGAGTCGCTCGCCGTTCACGTTTCACCGCCACATGCACGCCACTGATACACCGTTATACACGCTGTTAATACACACGGTTGTACACACCGTTACTACACACCGTTGCTACACACCGGTACTACACACCGGTACTACACACCGTCACTACACACTGTCACTACACACCGTCACTACACACTGGTACTACACACTGTCACTACACACCGGTACTACACACTGTCACTACACACCGTCACTACACACTGTCACTACACACCGGTACTACACACTGTCACTACACACCGGTACTACACACTGGTACTACACACTGTCATTACACACCGTTACTACACACTGTCACTACACACCGTCACTACACACTGTCACTACACACCGGTACTACACACTGTTACTACACACCGGTACTACACACCGGTACTACACACCGTTACTACACACCGGTACTACACACTGTCACTAC
The DNA here is from genome assembly GCA_029853015.1 of Chelidonichthys spinosus. Lineage (NCBI taxonomy): Eukaryota > Metazoa > Chordata > Actinopteri > Perciformes > Triglidae > Chelidonichthys > Chelidonichthys spinosus. The sequence continues at coordinate 17,648,245 of CM056842.1, read as the reverse complement.
ACACCGGTACTACACACTGTCACTACACACCGGTACTACACACCGGTACTACACACCGTTACTACACACTGTCACTACACACCGTCACTACACACCGGTACTACACACCGGTACTACACACCGTTACTACACACCGGTACTACACACTGTCACTACACACCGGTACTACACACCGGTACTACACACCGTTACTACACACCGGTACTACACACTGTCACTACACACCGTCACTACACACCGGTACTACACACCGGTACTACACACCGTTACTACACACTGTCACTACACACCGTCACTACACACCGTCACTACACACCGGTACTACACACCGGTACTACACACCGTTACTACACACCGTCACTACACACCGTCACTACACACCGTCACTACACACCGGTACTACACACCGGTACTACACACCGTTACTACACACCGTCACTACACACCGTCACTACACACCGGTACTACACACTGTCACTACACACCGTCACTACACACCGGTACTACACACCGGTACTACACACCGGTACTACACACCGTTACTACACACCGGTACTACACACCGTCACTACACACCGTTACTACACACCGGTACTACACACCGTCACTACACACCGGTACTACACACCGGTACTACGCACTGTCACTACGCACTGTCATTACACACCGTTACTACACACCGTTACTACACACCGGTACTACACACCGTTACTACACACCGTCACTACACACCGGTACTACACACCGTTACTACACACTGTCACTACACACTGTCACTACACACCGTCACTACACACCGGTACTACACACCGTTACTACACACTGTCACTACACACTGTCACTACACACTGTCACTACACACCGTCACTACACACCGTTACTACACACCGGTACTACACACCGGTACTACACACCGGTACTACACACCGTTACTACACACCGTCACTACACACCGTTACTACACACCGTCACTACACACCGGTACTACACACCGTTACTACACACCGGTACTACACACCGTCACTACACACCGTCACTACACACCGTCACTACACACCGTTACTACACACCGTTACTACACACCGGTACTACACACCGGTACTACACACCGTTACTACACACCGTCACTACACACCGTTACTACACACCGTCACTACACACTGTCACTACACACCGGTACTACACACCGTTACTACACACCGGTACTACACACCGTCACTACACACTGTCACTACACACCGTCACTACACACCGTTACTACACACCGGTACTACACACCGGTACTACACACCGGTACTACACACCGGTATTACACACCGTTTCTACACACCGTTACTACACACTGTCACTACACACCGTTACTACACACCGGTACTACACACCGGTACTACACACCGGTACTACACACCGGTACTACACACCGTTACTACACACCGGTACTACACACCGTTACTACACACCGGTACTACACACCGGTACTACACACCGTTACTACACACCGTTACTACACACTGTCACTACACACCGTTACTACACACCGGTACTACACACCGGTACTACACACCGGTACTACACACCGTTACTACACACCGGTACTACACACTGGTATTACACACCGTTACTACACACCGTTACTACACACCGTTACTACACACTGGTACTACACACCGGTACTACACACCGTCACTACACACTGGTATTACACACCGTTACTACACACCGGTACTACACACCGGTACTACACACCGGTACTACACACCGTCACTACACACTGGTATTACACACCGGTACTACACACCGGTACTACACACCGGTACTACACACCGGTACTACACACCGTCACTACACACTGGTACTACACACCGGTACTACACACCGGTACTACACACCGGTACTACACACCGGTACTACATACGGGTACTGCAGTCGTTTCAGTCAAAGGTTTACTCTGCAAACAGTTTGTCAAAAGGCACAAATAACAGATTTCTTAACCTTAAGACTGTTCATTTTTCCACATTCTGTTGATAATGTTTGTTAATTGTTTTAAAGTTTTAACAGAAATTCAGGCTTCATTGCTAAAAGTAGTAGAGGTAGAAATATAAAACTAGTATTTAAAAAATAAATAAATAAATAACTACAGACAAAAAAGGTAAATTACCTAAAAAGGTCATACTAAAAACAGCTTCATAGTGTATGTGAAACAAAGATTCAGTGCAAAGTCAAGTAATTTATCAAATCGAAGTCTGAACCCACTCACTATGTAGATATGAAGGACTCAAGCAGACAAAAACACGATTCCTTGCTTCAACTGATTCTGATTATTCTAATCCATGTCAGCTAATAGATCTCCAAAATCTTCACGCTGTACCTTTAAGGAATACACGGTACTGCTGTTCTACTGAAATGGACAACTAGTTCCACTAAATTAAAAGCAACAGAGCGTTCGCTCCGTCCTCCGTGAGTTCACACAAGCAGCTGCAGAGCATCGCTGCCTCGGATCGGCGCTCGTAGAACCCGATCCACCGTACGGTCTGGCTGCCGTTCCATCACCCGAGGCTGGAGGACTGAGGTCGGAGTGATGAGTTTGCCAGAACGAGGAATCAGTGGAACCATCATTTCTGGACTATCAACACCTCTGTCTCCCACAGAGAGGATGGCAGGCCGAGGGGAAGTGAATGGTAAATACTCTGAGAAGATGAGAGACAGATGGTCGGACGGCTGCGGGGCAGAACGCTCTGATAAGCTCACTCATCTGTTCACTAACCGGAGAAAATGACAATTTCCTCTCAATTTGATCAAGTGAAGCTTCTCTTACACTTCGACACCGCATGCATTAGGATTAGCTCCACCGTTTAAAGTAAAGCAGAGTCAGTTTGGTAAAATGACACATTTTCTACAAGCAAACACAAAGCCTTTAATAGAAAAGGGTCCTTTGATCTCTCACCTCGAGATATGGATGTATATGGATATGGATGTATAAAGAACACAACTGGAAAGATTTGAAAACGGTGTATTTGAATTTTTCTGCAAAGCGGGGTCCCTAAACAGTCTGGGAATTGCATCAAGTGAACGCCTGGTTCACACCGGACGCGGAAGGTTTTCCCTGATATATTGATAATCAGGGGGTTTGGGAGGAGTTTCCATCCGATCACCGAGACATGCTAATCTTGGAGAAATCTCTTAATTCTTTGTCATTGCTTCCAGTGTGTGATCGAGCTTCTCATCCAACTCAGCAAACAAGCACAGAAGGAAAACGCCAGAAAACCTCGGTTCAAAGACGGCTCTTCCGTTCGTTGCTGTACTGAATGAACAACAGTCTTATCTCATAGACTCCACGTTAAACATCTAACGGCGGTGCCCACACGTTGTTGGGCCGACAGCCAGGCCAATGGATTGGGATGGAGACAAGTGGAAGCAAGGATCCAAGCAGACAGTAAAGTGATGGATCGGGTCGGTGAGGGAAGGAGAGGATCGCCTACAACGTTCCAACGCCCGTCTCTCTTGTTATCCCCGACCGATCTCGACAGCTTTGATATCTTACAGCTTGTTTTAAACCCTGAATACGCGTCTCCCGTCTGCTCCGGAGACGACATGCCTACCGTCCACACAGCGTGTCAGAGGTCGGAGGGCAACAGGTAGGAATGCGGCGCCGTGGGAGCGAGAGTAATGAAGTCATCACACGGTGAGTTATGAGGTCTGTGAAGCGCGCCAGCTGTGAAGTAATGGGGTCATCGCTGCAGTCATCTCGCCATATTCCAACGGCGTTCACTGTCAAGTTCAATAACGTCCCGTCCCATCGGCCGTTTGATGGATCGTCACTCATCGGTTTCACGTTGGGGACCATTTTCATTTTAAACTTTGCATAAAAAGAGACAACATAAACCTGCCAACATCTCCTGCTCCAGATACCCTGAAGGCCTGAACACACAAGCATGAACAGAGTATTTCAAAATAAATCTGAACAATACTCGTGGATTTACTTGTGCATACCAATCAAATTGTTGTTTCCTCCACACATTTGTTTTCTTACCTTGAAGAAAGAGTGTCATGATGTGTTCAAGTCCACTAACCTGTGAAACCCAACAGGGAGTCAACGTGGAGTTTGGACAATTTTGATCCACAAATGATAATTGTCCTTATAATTGAACATGAGTTGCATGTTTGCACTCCTGGTTCCCTTCTATCCAAGTCAAAGGGTTTTTGGTGAGATGTCCGAAAAAGGTCTGTGTTTCTTCAAAATAAAGTACATCAATAAATCCCCCTCGTTTTGGGGGTAGATTTCTCATGTCTTATAAAAGGTTGCCAATGAGCGATTAGCTAAAGTATCATAACATGCGTTAACAGAGCTACTTTTCTACAATAACCCAAAGCCAAAGGATAACTTTGGCTTTTTGTTGAGGGACCCAGCGCGATGCTAACTCGGACTTTAAAATACTACTTCCCCGCTGCACTCTTGCTTCTGTGACTGGGTCATCTTGGCCTAAAAGCTGGTACAGTACGAGTCCACGGTGACTCACAACAATACCAAATAGTGTGACATGTGTAATGATGGTCAGAAGGTCAGCGTCAGCCTCTCCGCCCGCTGGCCCCAAAGTCCCATTGACAGTTTATGGAGCAGCCGTTTCCCCCGTTGCGGTGACGTCGGCCTGACTCAGGCCTCTCGATGACTCAGCACCCCGATGTGAAGGTCTCATTAATTTAGGCTACTTAAGGTGATTTTCCAGTTAGGCTTGTTTTCTAATGAGGCAGGGCAGGGCAATTAGGTGATTAGGGTTATGGCAGCACCATGCTGTTTTAGGCATACAGGAGTGGACAGACTCTAGCCCACTGTCTAAACTGTGAAGGAGTCATTAGATAAATAGATGACAACGAACCCAACGTGTTCGTCAAGGGCGTTAAACGTTTTAATTCCACTCTACACTCTGTCTCAGTAAACGTGTGGCCACCATCATCATTCTAATGATACTTAGCTTAATAAGGTGGCATGAGAACCTGTCAGATGTGAACTGTTGGAACCGTCGAGAAAGGAAGTGAAGACTGACCGAGACGAATTCCAGCGGGTTTCCAAACGGGGGGGTTAGAAAGACTCGAGAAAGAATAGAAAAGCTGCAGCGGGTTTCCTTTCAGTGTTGTAGCAACTGATATTTGTTCCTCTCGCTGTGTAAACCTGGTTCTGTGGTCAGTGTGACCAATCACCTCGCTGCCTGCTCTCACTTTTCAGCACCTTGCACGCACGTCTAGACCCAGAAGGTGTTAGCAGCAGGGTTCACCGTCTGAGTGTGTGTGTGTGTGTGTGTTGCCCAATGATTCATCTTGCCATTATTGTACCACATGGAATGGCAGTGCTGAAAGGCCCTGGCTGGGTCTCGTCTGACAGGTCGACCCCGGATCGGTGCCCCGAGGCCCCGAGGTCGACCCTGCAGCCACTCGTATGAATCCCGGGGGATCACATCGTTTTGACTCCAGTCCACATCACGTACTCTATATTTAGACGTAACCGATAGACAGCATAGAGGGCGTTGACGTTCCCCAGAATGGCATACAATCATAAAATATTTCCTCACAGAACGATTATGCAAACAAAACAGAAGAAGATATAAACAACTGGATACAAAGTCATGATAAATCAAATCCCTTTGAAATGATTATTTGTCAGGTACATGAAACGATGCAGGCTTCTTCAACACTATTTAACTTCCAAATGTACTCAATACATTTATTTCAATAACTTTCATCATGGTTCTCCCGTTAAAATTAGACTTTCTATGTAGTAAAGGTAACAACAGGTCAACAGTAGTCACATTTAGGATTTAACACCATAGACTGTACATACAGTCACCATGATGTCACCCGTTGGTTTAAGGCCTGTCTCACTAAATGGCATATAAATGATAACTTGTAATCAATAGAGCATGCAATAACAACGCCGTGCTTGGATTTGGGTGATGCAGCATACAGTGAGGACGACTACCTGAGGTGAGTGGGAGGAGGATGAGTCAAACAAACACCAGACTGCTGTTGTTGAGTTATTTTGAAGTTACTTAATGATGTGTTTTCTGAACCAATGTGGTTGTTATTTATGTTTTACGAAGACGACTTACTTATTTTAAGCCCGACCATGATGTTTTTCCTAAAAACCTGCTGCCAAGACCTAAATATAAACGGCTATTTCACGGTAAGGATGTAGCATCAAATCACATGCAATAATCCTAAAATGCATTATGACACATGGACTTCTGGTCTGAAGCCTCAGATTTGGCTTTTTGGGTTCTGACTGTCCCCATCTACAAAAACATCTTGTTTCTTTGCTTTGTTTGTTCTTTTATTCATCTTTCCTCCTTTCTATACTGTAAAGGCTATGATTCCACCAACCTGCCAGGGACTACAGGTGGAAAACATTTGCTACAACGCGGCATAATGTATATTTTCTTGTTGTACAAGATTAATGTCTTATTGTGCGCCGTCCCTCTGTTGAAATAAATACAATTACAAATTATTTTGTAAAAACAATGTCAAACGGAATGCTAAATTAGACATTTTTACACAACCAACATGTTACAATTAACCTCCATGAACTGAAAACACACTGTGTTAAAGGTCAAAAACATGAATTCCCAGCCCGACGATGCTGCGATATTCAGCTTTTACGTCTGTTTTCCTGTAAATGGAACCACACTTAACTATATTTTAATTGATCCTGTCAAATTGCCCTCCAGCTACTAAGAACTTGACCATGCAGATAAATGCCTGAATATACTGCAGTGACTATAGTGAAGTGTGGTTCGGGAGCTGTGTTTCTGGGTGTAGTTTGAGTTGGCCGTCTGGACGGTGATGCAGTCAAACACCATAACACAGTCCTGCCCGATAGCCTGACGGAGTTGTTTTGTCTCACCGTCACCGTCACAGAAAATCCAGGTAAGGGATTTACTAAACACAACAGTGTCTGAAAACGAGACTGGAGGGAAAGAAAAAGAGTGAAAGAAACATTACGAGACCTCTCCCTATGTTTACCTTTGCAATTTTGTCCAATTTGTCTAAATTGCTTAGCTGACCTCTTAGAAAAAAAAGCATATGCTTAATGTCAAAAAAGCAGCAAAATATGACTGATCACCTTCATTTTGTCCATTTGGCTTGTTGGCGCAAGACTCTAAATTGTGTATTCTTTCCATGGCGCCAAAACCGCCCGCCCTGCATTTAATTAATTTCCTCTTATTTATATGGCTAAAACTTTACAGTTATTTTTCTTTAGGTAACGTAGACTTTTCTGTCTCGGAGTTTGGAGCTTTTGGGTTAATCATCATTTACAGTCACTTAAATTATCTCAATTTTTTTTGTCCCTCTCTGTTTTTTGTTGCAGCTGAAATGAAGGGGTTTCTTTTTTGGCCTAAAAAAAAATTAATTTGTCAGGATAAGATTGTTAGAAGATGAAATTACTGCCATCAGGATCAATTGGAGAGTAATGTTGGTGCACGTTCCTCGTGGCAGGGTAATGAGCAAAATGGCTTTTATACGGCATGCGGGAGGGCAAAGATCTCGCCCAATTTCCTAGTTGATTTGGCTTCCCATGGATCATTGCTGCGTCGGCCTCCTGGGGGAAAATGAAGGTAGGACAGAAGAAAAATGTCACCGGGACGACGGAGCCGAGGGCTTTTTTCTAAAAGGTAGCATTCATGTTTGAAGCGCTGCGTCAAGTGCACGAGTCCCAGATATGATCTTAATGTAATCCGCTAATTTGGAAAAGCAATTAGAACCCAAATAACCGAGTCACATCGACTTCATCTGGAGATGGGTTTGGCCCGAGTGGGACTCCTGAACATGCACTCGTTCTAACGCGGCATGTCAGCTTCAGGTTTTTAATGCACACAGCATAAACCACATTCCTGCACCCCCCCTCACTCCGGCCAAAAAGGTAGAACATGTTTTCTTTCTCTCCTTCATATTTAATACAGCTCTGCGCTTGTTTACCTGAAGGCCCGGCCTTTCCCGTAAGTGAGCCGTCAATCCATCATCTCCATGGTGGGTAACCAGAGCAGGCCTGTTTCCACTGGGGGGGTGGAGCCCCTTCTGTGGAAGGACCTGGGTGGGCATGGAGTGCAGGGGCAGAGAGGTTGGGGGGGGCTACAAGTAGTCATGTGATGAGAGAAGAAAGTCCCATAAGGGGGGCTTTCACAAGCCATAGACCGTTTGGCGAGTCCGGATCAGAGTGGAAACGATACTTTTGTTTCATTTGCTTTTTAGCCTGGTTTTGTTTCACGAAGCTCAAATTAAAGCTGACGGAATAAATAAATGTACGTTTAGTGTAAATGTATGTGCGTGTTTAACAAGGAGCAGGGCCAAAGACTGTATAGAAGAAGTGGACGAAATCATCATTGGTTTGTGACCATATTTGGACTGTGGAGGAGTGACGGGTGGATCTAACGATACAGGCAGCAGCTTCCAAGGCCCCAAATTTGGTATTTTCGGGAACTAAAGCATGCATATCAATTTCACTAGTTGATGTATGGTATTTTCCCACAATGCATTGCACAAACAAAGTTTGGGTGCTACAGAAGCAACACATTAGAATTAATTGCAAATATTGGTGAAGCAGCATCTTAAAAAACATACAAACAAAAGAGAACTAAATCTTCATAAATTCCATAATAATCTGGACAATCAATTAATTCTATGTGCATTATCATGCACGTATCAGGATTCACAAAAAGGGGATCCATAGTTCTTCCTCGGGGCCTAAAACTCTTTTAAAAATAGTCATTCATGTTTTGATTAATTCAAAAATAAATTTTTCACACGTTTTTGCACAAAATCTGCAAAAAATCTTAAACTTAAATACTAAATCCTCATATTTCCTGAGATGTCTGTTGTCTTTGTGTGTGTGTGTGTGTGTGTGTGTGTGTGTGTGTGTGTGGGACAGAAGGCAGAACCACACACAGGGGAACATGTGATGGCTTCCCTGAGCCTCCAGCTCTGTATTATTCCAGTGACCCAACCTGAAACAGCACGGCTGTGGCAGTTCATTTATTATAGTCAAGCCTCCGGTTTCGGGCTGTGTGCAAGTGTCACACACACACACACACACACACACACACACACACACACACGCGTGGTAGGAGGTGTTTCCCTCCCCTTTAAATACAAGCGTCAGGATTCCCTGTTCTATTTCGGGCTCTGACCCGCTCTCTGCCGCTGGACTCGGCTTTGGGTTTTTGTTTTGTCCTTTTACAAGCCACAGATTCCCGTTGTCACGGCTTTCGACACGTTGTTGAGGGCTGGTTCTTCCCCTTCAACCCAAATGTGTAACTTTGAAGCAATTTGGAGTTTGAAAACTATAAATTACATTAAAAGTGGGGAAGTGCTCACGAACAGATTTAAAATGTTAGAGAAATAAGCCTCTTGTGTACGTAGAGCAAGTCAACAAGAAAAATAAATGGAGCCGAGAGAAGGGGGGCAATATTCAGAGAAAAAAGTAAACAATTTGCCACTGTATAAATAGGTATAGCCGACATAAACAAGTTGTTTGGTTCCGCTAACACCGGATCTTTGCCGTTGCTATGACAACAAGTGTAAGCTACCGCTAGCATCTTAGCCCAACCGCCCCGATCAATAAACACCCATAAGATGACATTTTGTCCTCGTATGAATAAAAGCAACAATAAGCATCAACATCATCACCCTAAGGACCTTAACGAGGCGTTGTCACACGATGGGATAATTCATTAGAAACATAAACGTACATTCATGGGATGTTAGCTAGCATAGATGTTTGCATCGTAATAAACTCGCATATTTGCAACTTTTTTCTCTGAATATTGCCCCCCTCTCTCGGCTCTGTTTTTTTTTCCTACAGTGGCCCTGATACGCCGTCGTAGAGATCTTTGATATCAGCTCATGAAGAACTGGAGCAAAATAAAAGTGTTGTATTCTTTTTCAGTGTATTAAATCTGGGCGAGTACACAACCCTCCCTCTTTCTGGGCGTCCCTGCAGGCTGGTGGCGTAAGCCTCCCAGTGATTTGTTTAATGAAGTGCCAAAGTGCTGTTGGTCATGCTTCCTCTCAGCACAGATACACAGTGACACATGAGATATGCTTGGGTTCATCTCAGGAAGGTCTGGGGTCCGAAACGGAGCCACGGCGGGAATAACAGGCCCGATTCTCTGCAACAAAATATTTACAACGCAACTGCAAGAAAAGCGTAATTATCCATATTGATGACGGGGTTGGCGGGCGTGATGCATCATCCCCGTGGCAACAGGTTTGTGTAACATCCGAGGCGAAAAAGAAAATATCCAAATGTACATTTGTTTGCTTTTCTGGCAAAGGCAAACGTGGACGGTCACGCACACAGGCCTACACTACACAGGACAGCTTATGAAAGTTTGTCCCTGTTGTTGATTTCTTTTTACTTTTTTTTTTCCTTAACTGGTGTTCTTTTATGACTCCCATATTGTGTGATAAATCACAGCATCAGAGTGGGGACAGTTTCATGGCATCATTCACGCTACATTTCCAACCTTGAGCCAGTTTTTGATTAGGGTTGTAAATCTCCTTCACCATTCTGTCTGCTACACACACACACACACACACACACACACACACACACACACACACACACACACACACACTGAAATTGAGGTAAAAGGTTGAATATTGTTCAATGTGTGTCTACATATATGTAAAGGTAGTCTGCCTTAAGGGGGCTGGGCTGCTTCTGAAACTACTTTTTAGAAACAGAAGCCACCAGCAGATCAATTATATAAAATCCTTAAATCTTCAGTGAAGGACTTGAATGATCTAAATATTATAGAGTGATTTTAGAATATGGAGGGAGTAAAAGTGTCGCAACCCTTAAATGTGTCTGGGAAAGAGATTTTGGGTGGAGCAACCCCTCCGAGGGCGAGGAACGGATATTGTATTATATTGTAGGTCATCGTTGTCTGACTGACGTCTATATTGTAAAATAAAAACGTCAAGTCATAAAAACAGAAACAGAAGCCACTGTGTCAACAAGCAAGTGCTGCATTTCCCTTCATTTCCACATGAGTCAGTTGTTCTGAAGGCATCATCATTAGTAGACCTGAAAATAAACATGTCTCCTATGAGGTATGGGGCTTTGCTGGCTCCTCGTTCCATGTCTTTGTAATAAAACCGGTGAAATATCTGCGACATGCTGAAATTTAGCACAGTAGTACAGCCGAGGTTGAAGAGCCACCCTTTGTTTGCTAGAGTCTCGTCTAGCATTGTGAGCGAGGAAGTTTACCGGTTGAGGATCTTTGGGTTTTGCTATGAAAAAAAGCTACCTGCTAATTTACTGGTGTTGAAATTCAACAAACTAGAATTAAGTTTGAGTATGAAACACACTACTGGTCGCACCGGACCAAACAAGTCCATATAGCAATCCCCTAAAGTGTATGACATTTAACAAAAGGTGTGTTTTATTGCTGATCAACTTTACTTATAATACTTGTTGTATCGAAGAAGACTTGAAACTATTGAATGAGTCCATGCAATCAAACTTTCTTTTTTGCAACCAGAGCAGTCACCCCTGATGGCCGGTAGAGAAAGTGCAAGTTTAAGGCACTTCAGGTTTGGCTTCACTTTTCAGAATTTCCAGTATTTAACCCACTGAGCTAGTGCCCATGAGCTAAAGCAATTATGTGAGAAAGACTTACTCAGAGAAATATATATTTAACCTTTGTATTCCTCTGTCCACTGATACCTGATGAGATTGATTATCGCATTTCCCATTTCCATAGCGTTACAAACATTTTAGATGACACAGATTCTAATAAACCCCAGACAACATAACTTGAAACAGAAAAACAAATTAATTGGTTCATTCAGAAAAAGGAGGACCAGGATCCTAAAACCCAGCCGTGTTTTCTCTCCGCTGTAACTAACTCAACACATCAGGACCGACAGCCAAGTCCGATCGCTGAGGTCACCTTCCTCTGGATGGAGTTTTGTGTCCAAGTCTACCAGACAGAGAAATTGAATTAAGTTTGCAACAAAACTTTATGGTTTCCTTCCAAAAACTGGAGTCACGAAGTCCGTAAACACTGTTGTTTTATAACCGGCTTATTATTTCCACTCGGCAGCGAGTTCTCGGCGGCGTTGTTGAGATTTGCAGGAGGGATTTACCCATCCAAAAAAAGAGAACGAGCAGCGTTTTGACCCTCAGGTGTGAGGATACGCCGTGCTATGAAATCATTTCACGGTTACGCTGTCGAGGCTTTTCTCCGTCTGTTATGTCGGACGGAGAACAAATTAATATCCAGCCCACGAGTATTCGGTTAGAATTAACAAAAAAACGCATCACGGCCCCAGAATACATTTACACTCTCGCTTTAACGTTCATTAAAAGTTTCCCCCCATGTTCCGAAAATGACTGTGAAACTTATAATTCACCTAATTATGGTTATGCCTCCGCATTACCCTCCTGCCCTGTTTTCTCCCTCTCTCATTACGCTTACCAAAACACATAAATCAGAAAAGTATACACCGTAGCCCTGCAACACAATGCACGAGGGGATACCCCTAAACTATCCTAACACGTCTCAAATTCAAATGTCTACTGACATTCCAGCTCCCAGAATCCTCAGCTCGGGTGTCAGGAAAATCACAGCGAAGGAACTCTCGCCCCCCCTTTGCATTATTCCCGCTTTAAAAAGGTAAACAGAGCAAAGGAGCAGGTGGTTTTTTTGGGGGGGATTTTTTTGCAGAGACTTCGATGTAATGTCTGGTGGCAATTAGGTGTAATACAGGATGTCAAAGCCTGCAGCCCGCTAGGCCCAGATATCTGCTGCCTAATGTTAGCTTTACAGATTCACTCTGGCATGTGGCTTTGACTGGTGCAGCCCAGGGCCAAATTAGTGAACGCTATTACCTCCTTTCCCTCTGTGGCAAAGGGCACAGCGAAGAAGGAGAAGGAGAAAAAAAAGAAGTTAAAGGGTAAGAAATTTAGACACTGCTTGAATTCGATTAAGCGTTGGAAATAACTTGTTTTACTTTGGACTCGGGGAAGAAGTCGAAAACGAAAACATGCTTCCGTGCAATCGGAGGGGCGTTATCTTCAGGGCAGCGAGCCGAGCGCAGAGTGAGCTCACGGGGGCAAGATCTCCCAACGAAAGGGAGCAGTAGTGCTTGTGCAGTAACCGGATCTGCGATATATGACCTAAGGAAGGGTACGAGAGTCTAGACCCGTCGAATGCAACACAGATGGAGAAGGGTGGGAGACACGGATCGTCCTTGAGAAGCACTGAAGCGGAGCGACAAAGTGCTGAGTGGGAGGATAGTACCACGTCAGGATTATTAGACCAAGACGCAAGTCAGCTTATTGGTGGACTGCTTTGATAATGCAGTACATCTGATGACCTGTAGGGGGCTGAAGACCAAAGATGGATCAATCCCAATGTCCACATACACACTTTGACGAATGTTCCTGCAAAAGTCCAAGAGCCCTTTTGGCCCGTCACACTGTCACACGCTTGAGGGCCCTCCCCAGATAGTTTGAGACCTTTGCACACACACATTGCCGGAGGGAATTACCCACAGTTCATAGCTCTCTGAAGTTAAAACACTGCGTTACCAAGGGGAATAAAAAAAGAAAACAAACACAAAGAGGAGGGCACATGGGTGTTTAGACTGGTTGTATTACATTTACACAGATTGGAAATAAACACATGAAATCAGAGGAACGTGAGCCGAGACTACGTTACACCTGGAGAAGTCCGTGTTTTTGACAAACGGTACAATTGATATGAATAACTCAAAGATGTGCAATACTAAATTGGCCTTTGTGGCTGTCATATATGTAAGATTTGTTTTAATCTTTTGCAGACCAGATGTAGCCTATTGGGCACAACTTGACGATTTGCTTTTTATACTCATTCCTGATTAAAAGCTTATTTAAAGACCAGGACGGCCACAGAAATATCTTTTTTTTTTGTGATATAAATAGTTTGACCTTTTCATCAATTCCCCTGATGTTAAAGAACAGGAAGCTGTAACTGTAAATCTGGCAGGGAAGGAAGTGGTGGACCTGTAATCTGCAGCTTCACTTCCATCAATACCTGAACAAACCTCTGACATCACGGATTCCATCCCTTAGATCACACATACATAATATCCATCCTTTAATGTTACGTCTTATCTCATACATGTGTAGTCTTTTCATCTGCTGTTTGCCGTTTAAATAACTCAAGACTTTTGACTAAAAGTGTATTCTATGTATATACAAAGAGAGATTGTAATACATTGTGTATTTAATATTTCCTCTGCATTATGAATGCCCTGTGTGTCGCACATTAGGATGACTGAGCTCACAAAAGGCTCCACAGCTCCAGACATGATGGCAATCTGATCTCAAATAAACACTCCCCGTAAATCCGTTGAGTCCGGCCACCAGCAGCACGACAACGCCGCTGAACCTCAGACCCAGACCCAGACATTCACCGAGTCAGAGCGCAGAAAAACCCCAGCCCAAACATCTGTGTGGCGCTGGCAGGTAATGGAAAGACATTTTGGGGAGCGACCCAAAACCGCAGGGAGGAAGTCGAATGTCGATGTTCTCCCATACGTGAAAACGCCGGCGCGTCTGCCAGGTGTCAGCACCAATCCACGTGGCGGAGCGGCTCCATGGAGGTTCGCGTGATCCACCGCGGCCCTGAACCCGCCGCGTGAAAGCGATTCGACACGCCGGTAGGTACGCGACGCACGCAGGCTGCTCAGATGCAGGTCATTATTGCATACAGACATGTGTGTGTGTGTGTGTGTGTGTGTGTGTGTTTCACAGTCCACAAAATTAAGACAGACGGATATGAGAAGACGAAGTTGTCTGTAAGAGCAACATAGTTCTTGGATTGCTGGAGACGGCGAGGCCGTGACCTCCACACATGTGAGACTATAAGCAGCGCGGACAGATGGCGAGCTTTCAGCACGAGTGTAATACGGCCGTAAAATATGGCAGCTAGATTCTCTTTTTTTCTTCTCCTTATTTTTTTATTCCAGCTGTTCACAGCTCTGGCACCGATGTTCTGTGCACCAGGTCATAGATTCATAGATGAAAGACAGAAATAAAAATGTCTACTTATCAAGGTCAAAAAGAAAAAAACGGAGCCGAGAGAGATGGGTAATATTCAGAGAAAAAAAGTTGCAAATTTGCGAGTTCATAAAGTAGCAATACTTGTCATAGAGGTAGTAAACAACAGGTTGCTTGACCGGATGTTTGCCGTTGTTATGACAACAAGTGAACGCTACAGCTAGCATCTTAGCCCAACCGCCCCGATCAATAAACACCCATAAGATGAAAAAAAAAAAAAAACAGAATGCATGGAGTGCTACTTGGGTGTAGAAAAAGGTGTCCCTCTGGTGCTCTTCAGTTTGGGGATCCAAGTAGAGCAGGAGGATTTAAGAAACAGGTTTATATGTTCATTGTTGAGCTGTTGTGTGCACGCACCTTTTCCTGAGCAATGAGATTATTTTAGACATTTGCTCACTTTCCATTTTTCCTTCATAATGAGGTTTAGAGAATATGGAGTCCACAAACCAACGGGTGACGTCACCATGACGACGTCCACAGTTCTGAATGCTTCTAGCTCCATTTTAAGCCATGTTGCTAGATTCCAAGATGTCAGCAATTAAGCTCGGTGAGTATAATATTATCATAAGCAATAGAAACGATGGTCAAAATCTACACAAATTAAGTATAATCTCGATCTGTGCAGCGAGGAATGTTGGGACGTTTCCTCTGCAGGTTGTACAAATGAACCGGAGCCACTTTGGTGCCTGGACGGGAGTCATGTTCAGACAAGCGTTAAGTCAAAAACAAACAAGAGCCCAATGAGTGAAGTCTGGAACCGGGAGGTTGTGGATGTTGGCTCGGCGGCGCCTGAATCATGCACATGGACCAAACATACAGCATGTATATGGAAGGGGGCTCACACATTCACAGATGCATGGACATTTGAAATCACCTGGAGTCCTGCAGCAGGTGTTTGTTGACCCTCTCACCTCCCGACTGCAAAGCTGACCTTTCCTCCAAAACAAGCCCTGATGCCTTCACATAGACAACCTATCTTTACAGCATTTTTAGGAGCTTTATGTACATTATTTGGGGTGCATGGCTGTGGTTGTCTACAGCTCAAAACTACTACAGGTGAGGAAAATATTCTGGCTGAAGAATGAAGACCGAAAGCTCCTCCAAAGATCTAACATGTAATTGTTAAATACTGAGTTTTAGTGGAGTTATATATAATAAGCTACATATCTGGTGGTTCCAGCTGCATATTTAACGCCCTGACATGAGAGTGATATCAATCAAATGAAGTATTCCACGGTTGTTTGAAACCAGCGTAGCCGTGCAGGAACAACGTGTCGTCCGTGTGGTTTCAGCGAGTGTTTTAGTGTCAATGCTGTTTCAGGGGGCTTTAACACCCTAACAAGAACACAATCCAAACCCCAACACCCTGGTACTTCTGTCCCAGTGTGTACACAGTACTTCAGTTTGTCAGGGAACCAACAAGCTGGCCAAGACCCATGCAATCTAAATATACCGCTCTAGTAAAATGGAGACAAATTGTATACTTTGACCTAAAAATGGAGACAAATTGTACCCCCCCTCCAACTCCCCCTCTCTAAAACTTGAGACAAATTGAGTGAAGGCAGAGCAGAGCAACTTTTTACTGCTTTATTTCTTTAAAACATATGGCGAGTGCCATTAATGCGAGACCGCATCATGAAAATGGAAAGGAATAGAAAAGGGTTTCTATGCCCACTTGCCCGTGTCTGTATTACGAGACCAGACAGAGGGTATTTCAAATAAATACAGGATGCCACAGAAATGTACACTTCCCTCTGGAGGACCAGGGGCCAGGACTGGATCTGCACACCTAAACACTATATTCATTATGCCTTTGGCCTCATAAAGTGATTACATTAGAGCTTGATGATTGGGACGAATTCTGCTGCCAGGGGAGAACTTTTCCAAACATCGCCTTAATGGATCGCCATCGCTCCCTCTTTCTATTTTATCACTCTCAAACACCCAATTTCATTGTCAGTCTCTTTTTTTTTCATTTTCTGTCACGCTCTCTGTCTCCATTAACTATGACGTGTGCACAAGTGTCACATGGAAGGTCGAATAAAGAGGTTTAAAAGGGGAAAAAATCACCCGTTGGATTTGCTTATAATGTTAGTTCTTGTTAATCTGTGAAGCTCGGCGTGTTCCAACAATTATTTTTGTGATGAAGTGTTGTAATTTACCTTTTTGGTGTAGCCGCTTTCCGTCAGCTTCTACTTGTTGGACTTTTCTCGTGCAGGTGGAGGGAAACGCCGCACGAGCATCGTTGTAGACCGCATGTTAGTTCCAACCCCCCAAAATACTCTTGCTTTTAACTCTTGGCAGTTTTCTGAGGTACAGTTGGTAAAGACATTCATTTTTGTTTTATGCGATAGGCATTTTGTTCATTTGTGTTAACATTCGTTGGAAAAAAGTAGTCCAGAGTTGTAAAATCATGACAGGTGCACTATAAACGTTCAAAGAGAGCGTAACACCGGAATACTGCTATACATCATTTATATGTACGCTCCACAAAGTCTTCCAAAGAAGACAAAACGTGCAAACCATAAATTAACTTCATCAGTTCTTGCAAAAGAAGAAGGTTTTTTGGGGGTTTCTTTTAGTTTTGGCATCAGTTTGCCGAGTTTGCCGACGATGCCCTGGTCTCGTGGTTTTGATGACCAGAACCAGAACCCTCAACAGGGTCATCCCCGAGGTGCTGCAGGACTTTTGACTCTCTCTTCTATTAGATAATTCAACATTCAAGATGTGTGGGAGGTTGGCACTGTTGGGGTTGTCATGACAACCATTCATCTTGATTCATGGACACACACACACACACACACACACACATCCTGCTGTTCAGATAAAGTGAAGCTCAGTTATCACTTTGCTTTGAGGCCTGGCTAGAATAAAATACAGAATAAATAAATCAATATGAAATAATATTTTAAAATGTTGATGTTTTTATGTGATATCAGTTATGAAACCAGCTTCATGTCACATTTGAGACATTTAAGTTTGATTCCAAATCTTGGCGATAGATGAGTAAAATATTTAAGACGAGGGGGCAAAAAAAAAACTTGCTGACTCGACCATTCCACCAACCCCAGAGTAGGGGGGGGGGGGTCAAGAAAATAACTAACAATGTTTGCTGAAAAACTTTTTGGCTTCCCCGGTTTGAGTTTTTTTTGCTCTCGGGTCCTCCAGTCGAGCGTCGTTTGTGTTTTCCTCGAGCCGCGTGCCAGACCGTTGCCACCCGCATCCTTGAATGGCTTCTTTGACAGACCGAGTCCAAGAGAGCCGGCCGGGAGGCTTCTCTGCTGGATCTCACTGCTTTCTGATGCACCAACTTCAGATCAATACATCAATAAATCCATAAATAAGATAGCCCAACGTAAACATCAAATTCAGCTTAAAAGCTTCAAAACTTCTCTCCTCCCGACGTATACCTTCATCCCTAATATCTCACATATCATAGGTGCACAACACACACACACACACACACACACACACACACACAGGTCAGGAGCCACATTTCTGGTCCCTGGTCCCCGGCCAGGTCTGAGAAGGGCGTAGCATCCCTCTCCTCGGACAGGATTTCAAACGGATGCCAGCGGCCCTGGTGCGAGGTGGGACCACAAGTCGGACCACCGGGGCCCCCCGGCTAAAAGCCTCGTCTGTTTACCGAAGGAGGTCGCTGTGTGTGCGTACCGTGGGTGGTGCCGCCGCCGCCGCCGCCGCCGCCGCTACTTGAGTTTATATTTAATCAGGTTTTTGATGCAGGATGCTATTTCCATCAGGAATGACGACGGCTAACGAAGGATGCTCTCGGAGGGATGACACCCGGACTGACAGAGTCCGAGGGTCCCGGTGGGAATGAAGTCCGTCGAGAGAGAGAGAGCGGGACACAAGAGGGGTTTTTGTTTAGTGATGATGTGTGAGGAGAGGAGGAGGAGGAGGAGGTGAAGGAACCTTCTAGGTGGCCTGAGGATGGAAGCAGAGTGGTCAGTTGATTTGTTGTCCTGAAAGTTTGTTAAAGTTTGCTGAAGGTGGAAGCAAAGTTATTGCAATTTTTCATCGGGGAACACCAGTAATTACCACAGACCCCCCCCCCCCCTCCCCCCCAGCTGCCAAATACGACCACGGTTCCTTCAGATGCAGGGTCGGAGTAAATATGCCATCTTTGGAGGCAATAATTATGCTAAGTGTAAATCTCTGAAACCACAGCGTCTCTGAGGGCAGCCGTTAAAACCTTGAACCGGCCGTGCACATAGACCACGTTCAGGTCCAGGTCTCCAAACATGTCACCTCTCGTCTTTTCCTCTTTTTACGCAGCGGGAACAGAGCTGGAGCTGTTCAGCATCCGAAGGAGACCGGGAGCAGCTCTACGTCCAGGAAGGGTCACAGACCGTATACCGCTGGTATGAATGACCTTTAGGAGCACGCTGCCTTCTAGAACGACTCTATGGGAGTAGGTTCACATGGCCAAAGAGACTGAGGTGTGAGACGGCGAGGTCGGGAGAAACAAGTAGATAAAGATTGAATGTTTCTCTTGAAAAGCCAATCACGAGGCAAGGAAAAAAACTTAAAAAAAGGTCGTTATCTGGGCGGCAGACGGCCACATGGAAACGTGATTTCATGAAGAGGACGTGGAGAAAGTCATCCCCGCTATACAAGGATGATCATTTCTTTAGAAAACAGATGATACAGAATGAGAAATCACCGGCTCGGCCGAGTGCAAGAAAAGTAGGATGAAACGGGAGAATACTGACGAGCCGGAGTCACGTTCAAATCAGGGAGAAATCCAACGGAACGTCAGATATCGTCACTGCTTCCGCTGTAAAACCACTAATTATGATATTCTGGGAGTTTTATACAAGATGAGCGTTAGAGTTATATATTCTATATTGTTGTATCTACTTGTTTTGGGGACTAAAGATGGAAATGATTTTTTCACTAAATCTGTTGTGGAAAAATGAATCTGCCCAATAAAGTACAACAGGATCAGCTTTTTCTGAGTTTATTCCACTAAGTATTTCATCTGCAGAAGAAAGTACTGTTCACCGCTGCTTCTGATGCAAAGTTCAGAATCAGAGGAACGATGAGTCAACAAATCTTTAAGAGGAGAACCAAAGGACGGATCAGTCCTATCTTACAAAGACAAGATGACAGGCAAGGTCAAGATTTACAGAACACAGTGCGTAAAGTCCTGAAATTATCTTATGTCAATGTGGCATCATGTTCATATCATCGACAAGCATTAATTTTCGTCATAGCATACAGTATAAGGAATGCGGATCGACGTCTGACCTGACAAATATTCTGATAATAAATTACAAACATCCAAAATTCCCATTACAATCTGGTGCATGCATCTTTTTATTTTCTGAATAATGAATGTTATGTTGCACGTTGTCCTTTGACAAATTAAAAGAGAAGAAAAGAAAGGTGCGGGTAGCAGATGTTTTACCTTCAGGCAGAGCAGAGCTCACTTAAGGTTCATACGTATGACATCTCTTCATTGTTTGTGCAGAATCATGTAAATCTAAACACAAAATAAAATGCGATATGTAGACAGTAGTCCACCATCACTATACATATCAGTAAATTAAGTCTAATTCAAGCATCAAGCGCCCAAAAACATGATGATGAAAACATCTGCAGCAGAAGTCCAAACGCTACAGTTTGATGGGCGTCACGATTAAAGGTAAACTAAAGGGATATAATTAAGATCCAACATGTTTCTTTTCATCCATGTCTTTGTCTCGGTCTCTACTGAGCGTGTGCGAGGTCGGACTTCAGTCAGACTTCCTCTCCTGACGTCCAGCTGAGAGG
Organism: Chelidonichthys spinosus; assembly: GCA_029853015.1. Classification (NCBI taxonomy): domain Eukaryota; kingdom Metazoa; phylum Chordata; class Actinopteri; order Perciformes; family Triglidae; genus Chelidonichthys; species Chelidonichthys spinosus. Next base: position 17,627,352 of record CM056842.1, on the reverse strand, counting down.
TCAGGATCAGAGAGAGAGATGAAGGCACCGCTTTAATCAGCACGTCACTGCTGGAGCACTGACCTTCGACCTCCGACCTCAACCACACGACCCCGGCCTGCAGCGGTAGCACCGCTCCACAGCGCACCGGGGGACACATCAGGGCCGCGACGGCTCCCTGCTGGTCTAAGCTCGTCCCCTCAGGTGCATGGCAGCCCTGCAGAGACCAGAATCTGGACTCAAAGAATCCTGGAGGATCACAATCTTTCTGCATCTCTTTGAATGAATGTGGTAAAATAACAGGCTTATTTCTAAATGACGTCGGGTCAGACGTAACAGTGAATACAGAATATTCTGGTCTGGTTCTACTCTCAGCTCGTTCACTGGAAATGACAACTGTTTGAGCTTTTCTTTCATATCAAGTAGCAACAAAGGTTGTGGAGTGACGTGTTCCACTTCATGTTGCATTCAAGTGTCTGTCGTTTGTCCCAGAGGAGCTTCCTGCATATCCTGTTTATTATAGGTGCCGGGTTTCCTTTTGTTTCTGGGTTTCTATGATGTCAGCCAAACAAAATGTATGTTTATTTCATGCTTGAGAGGCTTTCTGAACCGTTCCAAAGCTTCCAGATCAACACAGACGTCACATGAAGAAAGGAGCCTGGTCGTACAAATATTACATTCTGGTTTCAACGTTTCCTCCTGTGACCCTGTTAGGTCACATCCGCCAGTCAGCAAACATGGTGCACCCAATTAATAATATATGCCGAATAAATTAGAAAACATCTCAGTTATTAGCAAAACATTTCAACCAATAACATCATGACATCCATCCATCCATCAACCTGCAGCTACGTCTCTGCACAGCTGGAGAAGGTGGTGAGTCACCTTCTGAAAGATCAAATCAAATTCCTCCCAAAGTTAAGCCCCGCCTCCTCTCCCGTTTTCACCGGGGAACATCAAATACGGTTCAACACCGCCGTGGCAAACATGCAGAAAGATCAAAACCCGGAGACAAACGTGCCTCATGGTGGAAATCAGAGCGTGACCCGACCAACATGCATGCATATGAATACACACACACACACACACACACACACACGGGAGCTGTGCACACACTTGGATGTGCTCCCGCATGTACTCAATCACAGCTTCCTGTTTTGCCTCCGAGCTCCAGCGGAGCCTCATAGGCCGTGATGTCACTGATGAGGTCACCGCTGAGGTCACCAGCAGCACTCTGATGTTCCCCCGAGAGCGGCTGGTAATTATGAAGTCATGGATCAACACACACACACACACACACACACACACACACACACCTCATGCAGTTGCAGCTCCAGCTGGTTCCTGGCTCGTCTTGCTTAGTCGTCCATCAGCTGGAGGAGCGGCGGCGGCGGCCTGAGAACCGGCGGCGGAATGATGGACGCTCCATGCTTCGTCACGACGAGAGACGATGATCTGCAAACAAAGGAGACGCTCAGTGATGTAAAACTATGGGACTACAGGGAACCACAGACAGGAAATACATCACAAGTCCTGTTGGACTGCGAGTTTGACAATGTAGGATTTAAAAAAAACAACTTATAAGAGACCAATTATTATTCCAGACTTCCTTCATCTGCAGTAAAACATGTCTATGAACATGCATTTTTATCGGCAACTTCATGGCAACAATCGACGGAGTTTCAGGCTAATCGAGCAGCGACTGATTTTCAAAATAAAGTCACTGGATACAACAACGGTCATGATGATCATTGATATCCAACCAGTGATTCTTATATATAATAATAGGAATAAATACTAAAACACAGAGTGACGATGACTTTTAAAGTTCTCAGCCTTCATGGTGAAGCAGGATCACCTCTGGGATAACCCCTTCAACGCTGCTCGCTACGAGGCCCGAGGCCACACCAGGACCACAACCAGGACCACCACGCCCCGGCCTGCACCCCCACCCCCCCTCCCCCTCCACTGTGTGGCCCTCCGCGACCCCGAGGGAGCCCACGTACAAAAGTGACCTCCGCTTGTTCCGCAATCAGGCTCCGATCTTCAAGTCTTTACATTAAGCTACCACACACTGCATCCTAATTGCACACAGGAGGCTCCGGACCGTGCATGTGTGTGTGTGTGTGTGTGTGTGTGTGTGTGTGTCTATGACATCATGGTTAATCACAGATTAGACTTAGTCTCAATGAGCGTATAAAGCACAGTGGAAGCATAACATGCTGCCATGCACACAAAGGCGGGATTGTGATGAGGAAACTCCCATTTGTTTGCCCTCACACACACACACACACACACACACACACACACACTCACTAATCTGATCATCTCTCAGTACCTGGGAGGGTTTTTAAAGGTGCACACGTGTATGTTTAACCATTTAAATCCCCATAAACACAACGATCTATGTATTATTGCACTCTTACACACATGTTCAGATGCAGCGTGTAGAATCTGCAGCAGGGCCGTGTGTGTTCTAGCTGTGTGGGAGCAAAGTGGTTATGGAGCAGATCTGGCAGCCATCCCACTCAGGACATTTGACCTTGGAGAGACTTTTTCTTTTTTTCTTCTCCACAAGTTTCTTTTTTTTCAGCCCCTCTCTCCTTTTCCCCTAGCAGAGGCTAAAAGGCTCAAAAGGGTGGAAAGCTAAATATTGTCTTTAGTCTCCTGGACGCCAGGTTGCATAAAAGGTTCCAAAGCCGTTTGCATCAAACCTCGACCGTCAAAACCACAAATTCTGTTTTTCTAGCCATAAAACTCCCCCCGCCAAAACGAGGAGGGAAAGAAAAAAAGTAAAAAAAAAAAATATTTCCATTCAGTTGATTCTTATAAATTTAAATGAACTGAAAAAAAAAAATGGTTTACTCCCAAAAGGAAAACACAGAGTTAGATATATGATATGAGAAACAGGAGCTCGATCAATATAATAAGAGATTCATAGATCAGAATTGTGATTTAAACATCTCACTAATCAACAGTATGATATATATATTTTTAAATACTTAAAACAATTTTTGGGTAATTAATAATACCAATTCACTTCAACAATAACTTTCTATAACTATTTTCAGAAACTCCTCATTTAATGATGATTAATTAAAAATAAAACATGCTGCTGTTTCTTTTAACATTTTACCGTTCAACGTTGTGTCCGGATACAAACGGTGCAGAAGGGATGTTAATAATTATATTGATGAAGTGTAGCATTTACACATAACTAAATAACCATAATGCACTGCTCCATTCAAAGATTAGATAATAAAGTTTGTTCTCAATTCATTTCTCTGATTCTCAAATATGTTTCTGCTCGTTTTCCTGGCCGTGGACTCTCTTCTATCTCCCGCTGACTGAATGTGCAACCTCCGACGTCAGCCCTGAACATGAATGCTTTTAATTACTGCCCTCCGGATTTCTACGTTTTGTGTGTCTGTGTGTTGTCTATTGTGTGTGTGTGTGCGTGTGTCGGGGAGTTTCCAACACCGATATGTTTACAGAAGGACCACACACACACACACACACACACACACACACACACGAGTTGGAAAAGCCACAGAAATGTACCTGGCAACGTGCTATATTTTGCATTAAGTGCCTCTCCCACCCGTATGTTTGTCAATATAAACTATTTCAGCAAATAGTCCTTGACGGTGGTTTTGCCCTCGGATTGATGGCCTCCAGGTATGTTTGTGTGTTTCCCACCGACGCTGCTGGAAAACTTCCATCATCTTCAAATAAAATAAATCATGCAACATAAACACTTTTAACACAGCCGTTTTTTTTTTTTACTATTCAAAAAGTTTTATCTCTGATTATAAACTAAACTAAAACTAAAAATGGATAATAGCTGCGTTTATGTGTCGGGGTTAAAGCATGGGGATGCTTTAGGGGGCGGGGCTTACCTGCTGATTGACAGGTAGCCACCAATGCTAGTTAGCTACTAAGAGGACTTAGCTGTAAAATGTACCTTTAATCATGAAAGTGAACTTAACAGCAGGAGCCAGATGTAAGAAATGTTTGGTTGACGTCATGGTGACCGCATCCTTCTCTTATGTACACTCATGTGTCATAATAGAAAAAACATGCATCTTTGTTTTCAGGGTCAAAGAACGCCAAGATCATGAAAGTGTGTCGTTGTCATTTCTATTGTTCATGTAAACGTTGCGTTGCCAACGAGCCGTCGCTCCTCCTGAGATTCAACATAACGATGAGGTTCTTCCTCCACAGCAGAGAAGCTGCTTTACATCAGCTGCTGGACAGAAAACTACATGGAGAGGACACGTCTTTGAGTCGCCCTGAGTGTTATTTATCACCATGGCAACAGTGATATCACACAGGTGGATGTACTACTACTACTACTGTACACATCAGGATAACGGTCTCCCAGCTCTTCCCCCTCCCTCCATCCTTCATCAAGTCTATTCATCCCCGAGGTCGGGGGGGGGGATGCTGGGCGATGACAGCGAGGGGTCAGAGCCCGACTGCAATTAACCTGCCGGAGGTCAGAGTGGAAGCAGGAACCCGACGTGTGCCGTGATGGAAACCTGCTTCCGTCGCTGGCTGGGGGGGGGGGGGGGGGGGTGTTATTAAGTATCTCCATGTTTGCAGGCATGTAAATATATACACTATAATGAAATACATGTTACTTCCTGCAGGTTTGTATATATAGATATCCCCATCTTGGAATATTTACAACCAGCGCAGGAAGTGACCATATTTGGAATGCAGAGGGGCAACCGATGGATCTGACTAACACTAGCGCCACCACAAGGGGGGCAATCGTAACCGCAACTGACTCCATCTGGATTCTGGTGTTGGAGCTGCAAACAACGTTATAGCTTACAGAATTCAAAGTCAACTTAAAGCATCCCCTGCTTCCTGGTCTGGTGGACTCTAAATGGACCTGTCAATCAGCAGGTAAGCCCCGCCCCCTAAAGCATCCCCTGCTTCCTGGTCTGGTGGACTCTAAATGGACCATAATGTACTAAATGAACATCATGCTGGATTGAAGAAGACTTGAAACTAGAGATTGAGACCATAAACTCATGTTTACAATGTTTACTGAGATAATACATCAAGAGAGAAGTAGGACCATTTTCTCATAGACTTCTATACAACCAGAGAGGAGTCGCCCCCTGGTGGCCAGCAGAGAGAAGTAGGACCATTTTCTCATAGACTTCTATACAACCAGAGAGGAGTCGTCCCCTGGTGGCCAGCAGAGAGAAGTAGGACCATTTTCTCATAGACTTCTATACAACCAGAGAGGAGTCGCCCCCTGGTGGCCAGCAGAGAGAAGTAGGAACATTTTCTCATAGACTTCTATACAACCAGAGAGGAGTCGCCCCCTGGTGGCCAGCAGAGAGAAGTAGGACCATTTTCTCATAGACTTCTATACAACCAGAGAGGAGTCGCCCCCTGGTGGCCAGCGGAGAGAAGTAGGACCATTTTCTCATAGACTTCTATACAACCAGAGAGGAGTCGCCCCCTGGTGGTCAGCAGAGAGAAGTAGGACCATTTTCTCATAGACTTCTATACAACCAGAGAGGAGTCGCCCCCTGGTGGCCAGCAGAGAGAAGTAGGACCATTTTCTCATAGACTTCTATACAACCAGAGAGGAGTCGCCCCCTGGTGGCCAGCAGAGAGAAGTAGGACCATTTTCTCATAGACTTCTATACAACCAGAGAGGAGTCGCCCCCTGGTGGCCAGCAGAGAGAACGACAGTCTGAGGCACTTCCACATAGACTTCACTTGTTAGAACCAGAGGTTGCCGGCTGGTTTTTGGTCCAATTGGAAGCAGTTTTGTCTCCAACCCTTTCAACCAATGAGATTATTTCTGCCTGAAAGAAAGAATCAGACGGTGACATGTTTGATATCACATGTTGGAGACTTCTATTTCTAAACTCAAGCATGAAGACACCGACCACAGAAACCTCAACAGAGACGGTTATCAATCAAGCCGAGGACTTTTTAGTAGAACTAAAAAAATCAGCACCGGTGGATAATGACTGGAAAAGGATTCCTTCGTGACTGGCCGTCCTCCAGCTCGGAGCTCGTCCTCCTCACAGAGCTCTTAATTCCCTCCACTAATCATTCATCAGACAGATGAAGAACTTGGACCAGAACCTCAACCTTCACTGGGCTTCACGCCCGCCTGGTCAGGAGATTATTTGTTTGTTGGTTTTAAAGAAGAAGATGTATGACTACATGCATCCACGTCTGTGTGTGTGTGTGTGTGTGTGTGTGTGAGATGTGTGTGTGGACTCAGCTGGAGGTGACTACATGGCATTTCACTGCCCTGTTTCCTGCTGTAACTATAGCTCCACGTGAACCCTCACCCCGCCCACCAGCCATTACCATAAAGCAACACAGCGCGCACAATTAAAGATAATTTAAGACTTAAGCAATTAAGGTCACATCTCCTCTGGAAACACATGCCTGCTGAAGGTCCTGGTATCTGTCTAGCACAGGATGGATTTGGACAGGTTTGGTAGTGTGTGTTTACACGTGTGTGTGTGTGTGTGTGTTCGCATGGCTTTTTTTTGTAATTGCAGCCAAGGTGCAGGGTCAAGCAGGGTCTATGGGGGGCTGTTTTTTGGCTGAATTGCCCGGGAGGAGATTAGGGCCCAAATGACACACACACACACACACACACACACACACACACACACACACACACACATTTAAAAACATTGAGAATGTGTCCGTTTGCACGCACACGCGGTTCAGGTGATCCCGGCTCCGTGCAGACCTCCAACACGCCGGATTAATGGCGACGGGCCACCGAGGAGCTCCGTCTTAAAGGCTGGATGTGGAGCTGGATGTGGAGCTGGATGTGGAGCTGGATGTGGACTTGGCTCCGCTCGCTGATGTTATATCAACAGGATTTTTATTGAGTGGAAATCAAGTGGGATTTTCTGAAGGCAGAGAAGTGTTTAAAAACAGCTTGCACTCTCCTGGTGTTAAATTATGTCCTATAGCGCCGTTTATAGGTTTACGGCTCCCACCGTCCGTCTGCTGATCCGAGCCATCGCCATAAACCTAAACAACACGCAGGGTGAAGTGTACGCCCCCCTGACCCCCCCCCCCGACGCCGCCGCACGCCGCTGACTCATCACATCCATACAGGGTCGTACTGCTGCCGGTGTTCCCCCCATCGCTGCTCTCCGAGCCGGGCTCCCTGTGTGGTCCCCTCAGCGCTGCTGCCACGGCGACGGCCACCTTAGGCAATGTGGTTGTGGGAGGGGCCTGTGTGTGTGTGTGTGTGTGTGTGAGAGATAAAATGAACGAGATGACAGACACTCTCCAGGTTTCAAGTTTGTGATGATGTTTCCTATTTTTATCTGCAGCATAGACCCGTTATGGAAATGCTGACCAATGGACCGGTTGGGGGGGTCAAATCTGAAGAAATGTTAATATCTCACACTAAACTAAACCCTGCTATGTCGTATCATTAATGATGTCATCGTCATTTTATTCATTAAAAGTAGGTAATTTGGAAAAACCACAGAGTCTTTGACTTTGAACGCATCACCCAACCAAAAAGCCCCGCCCCCTTCATTCAGACCTGAATGCCCCGAACACCAAACGAGTGTTCGAGATCGGCAGAGTGCGAACAATCAGGAAGTTAGTATGACAGACAGGCAGGCCGTCCAATTAGTTTCTCCGGCCCGGCTTTTTTTGATTGGACGGCGTTTTTCCAGTCCTGCTTGGCCGCAGACCACATTTTTAAAAAATGATTCATGTCAGAGAATTGAATGTATTCATTGGTTTGTTATGAGGATTTCAGGTCATAAAACAGGAAGTAGAATCACCTCCTCAACCTTTAAGTGGCGCTCAGAGAAGTCAGACTCTTCTCCAAAGTAAAAAGAATAAACTATTTCTGGAATCATCAGCAACAAGGAGACATAAGAAATGATAACTTTCAGATTACATAATCTCCCAACATATTTCTCCAGCGGTCGATATCAAGCAATAAATGGCTATGTGGTGTTTTTGGACTGAAAGCCTCCAGTCTGCAGAGGGAGCAGCAGGTCCTGCATACGGGGCGAAAGAATTTGAAACACAACACGACACAATAACAACCGGTTAAAACCTGTTATCCTGCAGGAATGTGCAGCGTCAGAGACAAAGAAAAACACACGTCCAAAAACAGCATCCACATTATTTTCCTTTTCCAGCCGACTCTCCACATCGCTAAACATAGCCGTCGGCCAGGCTTTCAAAACCTCCTCCGGACGACACAAACTACTAAAACGGGGCGTCGCCTTTTCAACCTATAGGGCAGCGTCAACCTGTATGACCTGCATCAACACAGATCAGCTGACTCTCGTATGCAGCTTCATGCGAGGTGACGACTCGCCAGAACACAAGCCACAGCGATGAAAACGCCGGCCGCAGTCACAGTCTAAGTATAAGTCTGTCTGCCTGTCTGTCTGCCTGTCTGTCTCTCCCAGGCTTTGCTGTTGGAGCACACATTCCTGTCGAGATTCTCTGATGTAGAAAGTGTGTTATTTGGTGAGTTTACCTGCAGTTTGGAGTGCAGGAAGACAAATAGTCAATTATTTCTGATCGCCATCGTTAAGGCAGAAAACTCACATATTCAGTCTATTAAATATGAGCTTTTCTATTGTGGTTTTTGGGGGGTGGAGTTAGTATTGTTAGTTAGTAATATATGAGTTTGGTATATCCATGCAAGACCAGAGATTTGATGCCATAGATGAACAAAACAACATACGCCATCCATGCCCTTTCTTATTTGACGCCCTTTTGGAAGGACAATATAACTTCAGTGTTTTCAAAATCCATCAGAAACTGTTTAAAATATCCAATATATTTTGCAAAAATCTGCACTCTTACATCAGGTAGTGCCTACCAATTTCTCCCAATACTATGATGAAATCCATTCATCAATCAATCTGCAGCTTTGGCTGTGAACAGAGCTGGAGAAGGTCCTGGGGTAATCTCACCTTTCTGACCTCCTCAATGCAACACATCCCCGATTTGATGCACTTTTTCCTTCTATCCGATTACAAACCTTTTCCTCTCTGCATCTCTGACACACACACACACTTTAACCACACACACAGCGGTCGTATCATGCTCTGACCCCGGACAAGTTCACCAGCAGCAACAGGGGACATTTTAATTAAGGGAGCCATCATCCGGCTCGCTGGCAGCAGCAGGTGGTCGAGGCCTCGGAGAGCTAAAGTTACTCCGTTCCATCGCCGTGATGGACAGAAGAGGAGCACTTCAACCCCCAACGCTGCCCAGAGAGGTTATCTGCATCCTACTGCTGCCTGAAGTGACATTTCATTTGTGAGATACAGACACTTCACGCTGAGAACTTCTCAAATATTCGCTTTAAACCAGGAAATATGCAAAAGCACATTTACTGTTTTTACCAAACAACATATTTGCTTCTTGAGAATAAATTCCCAACACCTCCTAAGCTTCCCTGAAGTCCATATGGCGATCCCCACAGTAAGTGACACCACCATACGATGTTGCCAACCTCAGAAATGTGACGCCGGGGCACCTCGGGACTTCTGTAGGAGGAACAAAGTCTGTTGGAGCGGACGAAACCAGAGTCCGTTGCCTTGTTACGATCCACCAGAGAGCAGACTGTCGGGATTTGTGCTCCAAGTCTCAAATAACTCTCAAAATCATCAAAAAAAGGATGCATTAGAGTCGATCGCACATATTCTGAGCAGTTTGACTCAAACATAATCGTATTGGAGTTCTTGAAGAACTTAAACTTAAACAGAGCCGAGAGAGGGGGCAATATTCTGATAAAAAAGTCACAAATTTGCTACCGTGGCCCTAATATGCCGTCGTGGGTTTGAGATGCAATTTTGAAAAAAAAAAAAGTTCTGCCTTTGCCAACATTTAAAAAGTTTAAACCACTAAAGATCATACCGTGGAAGAGGAAAGCCAACGGAGGACGAAGGTGTAGCCGTGGAAGAGAGTGTTTCGATATCATCAGGAAGGGGAAGATGAGGAAGGACAGAGTGGAAGTTTCTGGAACGGTCACTGAGGCGGCGGCGTTAATGTGTTTGTTCTGGATCCCCGTCTCTCCCCTCCGGCGGCCCAGCAGGCCCTGTCGTTTGGCAGATATAAGGACCGTATAGTGAGGGCCGAGCTGCCCGATGACTGACGGATGCATTAGGAACCTCCATACGTCCTGTTCAGCGCCGTCGGAGGCCGACCCGGCTCCGCTCTGGCACCATCACTCTGGCTCTCGGCCCCTTCCTGTTAACATTTCACATCCATAGTCACGGAGGACATTGCACCGCATGCGTTCGTACTGCAGCTTATAAATTGGATATAGAAAAACCTCTTCAGTGTACCGGAACACAAATCACTTAGGTGTGTTGCTTTAACCGGTTACCCGGCCATTCCTCTCCATGTTTCCATACCTTTCACTTCAGTACGAGCCAGACCGACACACAACGAGTGAAATATCTGCTGCCTACATCTTCCATTAAACGAATGCTGTCAAATTTGCATTAAATGTTTTTTCTATTAAATAACAAACAGCATTTTTGATCATCTTAAGTAATCCAAATCAAATTACTTTCATATTGTAAATATCTGCTTTCTTGAAGAAGATTCAAACCGATTCTTTAAACTGACCTTTAATGTCCTAACCCTAAGCAATAGTTTGACCTTATGGGAATATGCCAGTTACATTCTAGTGAAGCGTTATGTCTGTCCACTAAATATGAATCTATAGCAGTCAGTTAGCTTAGCTTAGCACAAAGACTAGAAATGGGGGAACTAGCTAGCCTGGCTCTGTCAACAAAATCAGCACCTCTAAAACTCACCAATTAGCACGCCATATATGTTTTAATGCATGTTTAATGTACACAAAAACAAAAGTGCAACAATTTGCAGTTTTAGAGTGTGTTATGTGCCAGGAAACACACACACACACACACACACACACACTGGAAATCTCTCAGAGCCAAGAAGCAGTCTGCACATAGCGTCCCATGATAAAGCTGTGAAAAGTCATGTTTGACTCTTACAGACCAATTAGAACCTAATGAGACTGATTAGATGGACGTGTTGTTTGTTCACACAACTGTTCATTTATTTGAAGTTTCTGTCCACCTGCCAAATATCCAACTCTCTCTTTTTGGTCTCCACCAACTGTTTAGCTGCTAAACGCTCCGCTAGCTCCACCAGCTAGTCCTAAGTTTGAACTCACAGTGTGACTGATTTAGCTTATTTACTGTTGTGGCTAGAAACAAGGTTGCTACTTGTTATTGCTCCATTTTAGTCTCAGGTTGTTTTTTTCTTTAAGCCAGATTGGACTGAAAGTGTGAAGCAAGGAAACCTTGTTTTAAAAACTGGATTAAAAATTATCCCACATATATTAACCGTAGACTGATGTTTACAGAAGAAAACTATATATATATATATACCACAACATACAAAACTACTTTTATGTAAACTGATGTATGATTTAGCATCGAGCGAAGCACTTGCTTGGTGTTTTGTGTGAACGTACCTTTACATTAATAATATTACAGGCTACATCAGCTGACTAATTGTAATTATTTCCTCCTATTCGTCTCCTTTCAACACACAGATACAGTGTGGGGTTTCCCGCCATCTTATCTCGCCTCTCCATCGCCTCCCCACTCGTTTCTCCATCTAGCTGCTGACTCATTTCCTCCCTCCATCCTATCCATCATCCATCCAGCTGTTGTTTCTTGCTGAATCATGTCCATGAAATTAGTCTCCCGCTTTCCTCTCAAGGTTCCTCATGCAGAACTGCTGACATGCCTCCGCTCTCCCTTCACTTATCACACACACACACACACACACACACACACACACACACACACACACACAAATGTGGAATCGCCTAGCTAAGAGCATCTAGAAGTCAGAGTTAAATCCAGGCCAAAGAAATCTCAAACCCGCAACCGCGGCGACCCCAGGCCGAGAACCCAGAATTTAATCTTGCACACGGTCCCGGGAATTTAATCCGGGACCGGAGCTCAATCAACCAGAAAATGTGACATGTATGGAAGACCCAAAAAGCCATGAAATCAGAGCCCAGACACCTGCTTTGGCACCGGTATCTCTCTGAAGGGGGGGTTCTGTGATTGTTCCATCACGTGGTTTTGCGGGAACACTCCAGACGACGACCCGCAAACCAGAGCTTTACTTCTGCAGTCCAGTCCAGAACCAAAGAGGGAAAAAGCATAACCAAGCAGTTGTTGGGCTGGAACTCATTTGAATTTTTTTCTTCCATCACCTGTTATTTTTGCTTCTTTTTCTTTTTTTAAAAAACCCAGACATCTGGTACCAGAGTCGAGCCCCGTTCAGTCTGTATTTCCTTTTTTTTTTATTTATGGGACAGAAACAGAACCACACAAATGGGCCGGGGGGAGCTGCTCCATAACATATGCCGCCTCACCGCAGGAGAGGAAAAACCAACGCACGCCAAACCCTAAAAACCGAAAACTAATGCAGGAGCACTCACTCTGAATACCAAATTGCCCATTCAGTATATACGTGCTGAATTTTCTGAAATGTGCCCTAATGTATGGTTAAATAGTTATTTTTGACAGAATAGCTTGCTCAGGCTGTGGTAGTGAGAGAATCATCGGCCTTGACACTTGCAGAAGTGTGTGTGTGTGTGTGTGTGTGTGTGTGTGTGTGTGTGTGTGTGTGAATGGAAAGACCTGCTATAACAACTAACAGATATCACACCTCCTATATTGGTGAAGACAATATTAAATCTATTATCAGTCGATGTAAGGTGAAAAGGAGACAAGGAGGTGTTAACGAGAGAGAGGACGAGCCTATGACGCCGTGACAGGCAGACAGGCAGACAGACAGGCAGACAGGCGGAAAGATGGACAGGCAGACAGACAGGCAGACAGACAGGGTGTAATACATCATATAACATGGAAACGATTAGGAGTTGGTGAAGAAGCAGATCTGCTGTGTGGGATTGGATGGATCCTGCTGGTATGTCCAATAACTCACATGTAGCTGTGTGAACGGGTGTGTATCGGGTGTGTACCGGGTGCGTACCGGGGTGACAGCGGAACTAAAGGAGAGCAGGTGATTAAACAGACGAAAAAGAGAGAACGAGGACGTATCGTCACAGTTTGGCTCGATGCCTTCTGGTTCATGCGAACGCCGGACCGTGTTGCATCGTTGTCCGGTTGTTTTTTTTCCCGTCTGTTTGGTCAGACTCGAACCTGTGAGCTATTTCTGTAAAACTGTTGCATATTTTCTGCTTTTTTTTTCCATCTGGATTTATCTCCCGCCGCCTGCTCCTCCAGACTCTTTAATCTATGTTTCCTCGCCTCCTCTCCCCTCACTTGACCCCAGAAATCGCTCTTAGAATAGAATACACTTTAAAATCTATTGAATTGATTAAAAATAAAGAAACAAACACTCGATAGCGTCATGAGTAGCTTTGGGAACTCTGGACTGGGATGGATGTATGAATAATGTCAAATTTTTGCTTTTTTTTTTTTTAAAGAATACGTCAATACAAGTTTTTTTGTTTTTGGGGGGCAGCGCCTGGATTACAGCCCCTTCAAACCGGGTTACCATGACAGTAACATGTGGATGTGGTCTGGTGATAGAAATGATCTCATAAAGTGGAATTAAAGTTGTGCAAACCAAATGACAAATATGAAAAGCAGGGATGAATGATGTAATGACAGCGTAGCTGTAAGAGTGGAGGCAGGTCTTATGTCTGGATTATCATGATAATAATAAAGAAAGAAGCCTTCGCTTTTGTTTAAGTGCTGCATTAATTTCATTATTAAAAGAGGAACATAACTCGTCCTTTGGTGTTGGCAGATATGGAGACAAAAGCTAAAGATGCATGAAATAAAACGATGATTTAATGTGCACATAATAATGCATTTAAAATGGACTGGTGACATAATTTAAATATGCCTACACAGTTTAACAATCAGTGAAATAAATAGAAATAGGCTGTTTTAACTGTTATTGGCTACGTTGTTGTGCTGCAACCTACAGACAAAGTTAAATGTTAATAATGAACAAAAAGGATCAGAGATTTGTGGTTGTTGTAAAAAAAAAAAAACACATTAAATTATACATTCTTTCAAATCGATAGTACACATAGCATTTTACGTCAGGAGAATAATTTCATTTAAAAGGCGAGGAGGCGGGAGGAGTGTCTGACTTCAGGCTCATCAGACGACTTACATTTTTGATGTACTACCTCAGATTTTAAACATTTGGTCCTAAAAGTTTGGTCCTACACTCCCGGGTTCACATACCGCTATAATGAGCAGAACATTATGTGGGTGTCACATTAATGCTACTTTAATTTGGCGGTTCCTCTTTTTCTTTCGTCATGTGACTCCGGCTTCTGGATGATCCTGTCGTTTTTCCGTGGAGAACACAAGAACAAGCAGTTTGACTAAAAATCCTACGACTGAATCTCAAAAGGATACGTCGAAATCAAATGCAAGTTGCCAAAACACATATACTGGATCTCAGGTGAACTCTATGAGTTCTCCCCCTTTTCTTCTCCAGCTTTTCCGTGGAGCTCATTTGCTCTTTGACAAACTCAGCACAGCAGCTTTAAGAAATGTTTCTTTAACTAAAACTACAGACTGCTGACTCTCCCGGGTCAGAGGTGTAGCGTTACACTCTGGCTGTCAGACACACGGCCTCGGCCTCGCACAATCACGACATGACGCAGCGCCATGGATGGATAGATGGATGGATGGATGGACGGACGGACAGATGGACAGATGGAGGGATGGGTGGACAGAGTCGGGGAGTTGAAGGAACGTAAAAGCATGCAGGAGGATGACGGGGGAACCAGAGATATCAGGGAATCTCGGAATCGGATAAAAGAGATAGTCACGGAAAAAGAAAGTTCAGATGTGGGGACGTCCTCCCTGATTTATCTGCACCGCCAAGAAGGAAAAACAACCACACATCAGCGCTCTTGTGGGCACAGCTGAGGGTGGAAGTCATGTTTTACACCATCATCCCTCTCGCTCATTTGTTTTCCCACATATGGATGTGATTTCTAAGTAATCTTTTCAGGGCTTTGTGAAATGACAGCCAGACAGAGAGAGACTGAGGAATTAGCGTTTGTTGCCAGAACATGACACTCGGGTACAAAGATGCTTGCGGCTGACGAGGTATGCGCCCGACAAACACTGCGGACGTCCAACGCCGAGTGTTTTTGAGCTTGGCCTCTCGGGGGGTTTCGTGAAACCTCTCCTGCTTTGTTATTACTCTCTCTTTGACTGAATGTCAATCAAAGCTGCAATAACCCTTAAGAGGCGGGTTGGAATTGTGGAAATTTAAGGATTGACGTTGGCTCCACCAACATGCTATCCAACTACAGTAAAGTGCCCCCCGAAGTAAGGAGTGTGAAACTGGATTGAGATGGCTGGAGAGCTAAAAGGCCCATGCCGATCATTTAACGAAAAAGAAAACGTAAACGTTCCGAAAATAAACCACAGAAATTATTGCAACCCCTGGGAAACTTGTTAAAAGCTCATAAAACTAAAGTCTGCTATAATACATGAAGCTATAATGGGGATCCATTTCACAGATTTTTTTTTTCCTTTTCTTTTCAACAGGACGTGGCATGTTAACGAGGAATTGGCAGCCTGAAGAGTTGCAGTGCACGAGTCCTGAAAGGCAGCCTGAAGGGATATTGTACAGTACGGCGTTAGCCGGAGGTGTGACCTCTGGTATGAAACGTTGGTTGGCTGGATCAACATCACAGCTTTGCAAAGGAATCCCACTTCATGCATTTGTTCACAATATCTTGTAAACTAAGTGACAGACATGAAAATAATATTTAGTAAAATTAAACTGTACCAGAGTGAAACAATGCGATCTAAACAGCTTGTTGTTGGGAAGCAGATGTTGCTTTGCAATCAGAGTCTACAGACGCTAGAAGCTCCGAGGCTCATTGTAAAGACATTTTCCTCTTGGTTCATCCTCTGGGGACTACAAGTATCTCGACAGATCAATTGGCAAATCATCTAAGAGTTCAGTCTGAACCAAAGTGGTGGACCGAGAGATTTATGATGCATGATTGTTTGGTGGACGTTGTCATGGTGACGTCACCCATTGGTTTGTGGGCTACGATTTTGAAAACTTCGAGTTGGATATTTTTGCAATGCCATCTTGGATTTACTAGTAAACAGAAGTGACCATATATGACAATGTTTACTGAGATAATAAATCAAGAGAGAAGTAGGTTAATAGAATTTGGAAATTAGCCCCTTTAAATGAAATATTAACTGTTTTTTTAACAAGATGCAAGACAACCAGCAGCAAAAACATGAACAAATATGTTCCCTTCATTTGAAAAAAATGTAATACATCAAATGAATAATTTTAACATCCTGTTTTCTGGTAAATGTGCAACATTTTAAAATTAAAAAGTACAATAAAGTTCTTCTGCATTTTTTCTTCAACATAAAAACGTTTATAGTCACACACACACACACACACACACACACACACACACAGGCCCATGTCTGGACGAATTGGAGCTGAGCATGGTCTGAGTCAGGGAAGGCTCGGTGGCGACCGGGTCTGCTCTGCTTTCAGCCTAAACGCTTGTGATCGTCCTCGCTTGAGAAACGACATGGTGTTGAAGCAGTGAAATCAAGAGCTGCTGGCACAACGTGTTGTTTTAAGTGCCGGTCGGGGAGAGGGAGTGGAGGGAGGACACTAAGAGCAGAACATTTCGGCTCTTTTTTTCCCCACATTGATAGATGGACGTTACCTCTCACCATTCATCTCGCTCTTGTTAACACTCGGAGACAAATTGGGGAGGGAGCTTGCGCTCTCCATTTTGAGCCAGCATCACATTTCCAACCATGTCTTCTTACTTCTGTCTCCTTTATCGTTCCATGTAACTTCGTATTTCACTACATGTCTCCATGTAAGAAAATGTGGGCATTTCTGTTTCTATTGCACCATCCAACAATTACAAAATCAAATTTCTGACAATTTCGTGCTCAAATTTGCACTTTCACAATTATTTAGAAACGATTGCGGTTTTTTTTGCCCGTCTCTGTCCTTCTAATAGCACAATGCTGCTAAAAAGAAGACGTCAGAATCTTGTCATTCCGTCCACTCATCTCACCTTTCACTGTGTCGAGCCAGTCCGCCCACATCTCTACTTCTACTCTCCGCCAAGGTGATGAGAGCTGTGATTGATCAGCTTTTCCAGCAGGAAATGAGAGGGCATCTCTCAGAGGTCTGTTTAAACTGAGAATTAAATGGTTACGGAGTTGTTCCAGGACAGCGTTTCACGTGACGGCCCGACCTGCATTGCTTAACCCAACCGATGTGAGTCATAGTTCCCGACCAGGTCCTCGTCTCGGTGTTGTGCATGTGCAAAGAAGCATTAGCGTACATTTTTCTTTGCATATACAATATTTTTCAATTATGAGCTAATGGTATGATGCCAAGAAATGTCTGCCAAATCTTCCTGGCAATCGTGGTAATTTAAGATCATGACATTTTGTTTAGTTTTGAAAAGTTGTAGCTTTCATAGCTCTGATTTAGCTCCATTTTGGTCTCCACCAACTGTAAATGGAGTTATCTGGCTCTTTAGCTGCTAAATGCTCCATTTTTTTCACTTGCTAGTTGCTAATTTTTGTTTGGTGCTGGGCAGGTAGCATACAATGCATTTATCAAGAGCTTTTTTTTTTTTTTTATTTTGTTTACTTTTGTTTTGACCTTTTAATGGGAAACCAATATAAGTACTTCAGCTGCTTTCCCAGATTCCAATACCTTTACATTTTCCACCTGTTACTCTCATCAGGAGTGGAAGAACATCTGATCGTCAAGGGACAATAAAACTCTTCACAGAAACCCCAGACTTCTAACTGTGTGGGTGAGCCACTCCTGAAGCAGTAAAACAAAACCTGGATCTCCGTCAGACTGAAAGGACGGGACGGTTGAGGACACCACAACAGGAAAATACTGTTTTTTTATGTAAAGCCAACATATTGGCAAACTAATATATTAGTCTAACCTGAGTCTCTGCTTTAACTCTCTATTATAAATGAGTTTTAGATGAGAAATTACCAATGTTTGCAGCCAGTTGGCCTCTTCCAGTAATTAATCAAGCCGAGTACTAAAAAAACAACTAAACATTCATTTGTGTCCAAGTTTACTTTTCTGCCCATTTACTCTTGAAGCCTTTCAGAACCACTAATCCAGAGTCAATCTAGATTTCTTTTATTACATCTTGATGTAAGAAAAAGTAAAAACGCTAAGAAATGCTGTTTGAGATCTTGCTGAGGCAGCATTATTTCTGTCTTCACTAGCCACAATGATACCTTCCCCAATGTTAAGTAGAAGGAATCCACTGGAGACCACATCCGACCCCGGGAGATAATTTAACCGGAACAATTAGGGTCTGGACATTCCCAGCATCCACATTAACACCGGCCCCAAAACACAACACACCTCATCTCGACAATTACAAGCTCAGGAAAAAAATAATAATAATAAAGCGAAAGTGACAGAAGAGGAGACAGGAAAAGGTTGTGAAAAGGAGTTTCTTTCTTAATTCAAACCAGACTTCCGTATCGGCAGCCTGTTTGCGGCCGGTTCCACCTCTGAGGACAGAGTCGGCACAGCACAGGATGCCGGGGAAATGAAAACCCGCAGTATTAGTCTCCCCAACACTGCATATTAATCAGCATTTAATAAAAGAAAAATAAATTGCCCTCCACTCCAAATATTATGAGTGTGAAGCTACCTTTATTTTCATTTCACTGCAGGTTTTTCATGAAACAAAAAAAAAGAAATCTGTAAAATAAACTGCCCTGGTGAAAGAAGGAGGGAAGGATGGAGCGGAGGGAGGGATGGAGACATATGACTGGGAATTAATGTACGCGTGTGTGTAAAAAAGTGAAAAAATTCAGAAATTAAATAAACACAAGTTGATGAGGAGTGGGCTTTTGACACGCCTTGTTCGGGTCAGAAACGATGGCGGTTATTACACCACATCGATGTTTTAAGACACAGTTTCCATGTTAGAGCGTGGCGACCTTCCAAAATGTCTCCTTTTCCACACATGTGATTTAAACAAACATGGAAATGATGTCATGGATTGATTATGCCATTGCTGAATTGTAAAACTGGTGATTTATTCGTCCATACAGATTTTCTAGTTCAGCAGGATAATGCACTTACGCTACTGTCTATATCTGTTTATGTGCAAAAGCACCTGTGTTTTTTTAAGCTGCGTAAACTCTTTATGGTCCAGGTGGGAATGAATATTGGAAATAGAACCGGACATTTCAGCAGTGGGAAAAAGTCTGAATTGCTTTCAGCGTTTCTTTTAAAAACTAGAGATTGTATAGATGATGGATGGGAGATCCAGATGAATGTCACGTTGGTCTTTTATGATTGGAAAATGGGGAATGTAATTGATGGAGAAACTAGCCAAGAATACATTTAAAGTTTGGGTTGTGCATGAAACAGGGGAGGTCGTTGAGAAAATTAAGTTGGTTTTGAGTATCTATTAAAACAAACAAATAAAAGTAAGAAAAAGCTCCCCTTGTCCGTTTTGCGACTCGTCAAATAAACCGCCACTTGTCGGAGCTCCGAAGCTTCAAACTGTGACGCTGAGTTCAACCCTCTAGCGGTCCGGGACGCGTCGGAGACGATATACGCTGCTAATACTGGCTGTCTTTTCAAAATAAACTTCCATTTTCACAAGAAAAACACAGTTTCTGCTACGTACATACTGAGTTGTTCTTTTCAAAACAAATGTCTGTATTCACAGGAAACGTACAGTTTCCGCTCATTTACATCCAAACAGTTGGATTTTCAAAATAAACTTCCAATTTAGACTTACATATGCAACAAATCTTAATTGGTTAGGAAAAGATTGTGGTTTGGGTTCAAATAACTCAGTTTGTTCACGTAAAAAAAGTATATTTGTTACACAATTGGCATAGCGAAGTACGGAAGTTACGCTACATAGCTACAGTAAGGTAGTTCAATGTTAACAGCTTTATGATTTCAATGGGTTTTCAGGGTGAAACGTTCATTTATTAACTTTTTTCCAAAAAATAAAAAAATAAAAAGATTGCAACCAGCAAACAGGAATGACCATATTTGGACTGTGGATTAGCCACACCCTGACTGCATTTGGCTCAAATATGTTCAATAAGTTGAGCTAAACTTTGCAGCTAAGGCCTAAAGCTCTTCTTAGTAGCTAATTGTAGCCTTTTTGCAACCAGAGCGCGTCGCCCCCTGATGGCCAGTAGAGAGAATGCAAGTCTAAGGCACTTCAGCTTTGGCTTCACTCTTCAGAACTTGGAGGGCGGCCGCCTGGCATCAAATATGCCCCGTTGACTCTCTCCCTGAATAAATAAATACAACTTAAAATTAAAACACAACTATACGCTCTCACATTTAGCCACAATATTTAGCTCGGCGTCCTTTGTGCCAAAAACGCAGCAGCGCTCGCTGCATGGGCAGCATTAAAATACTGTGCAGACACACCTCCGTTCATAAAAAAGGTATCCATGAGTGTGAACAAGTCCAACACACACTCACCCAGATGCCACGCTAACACACACACACACACACACACACATGCACACGCTGACACACTGCAGCCCTTTTACCTGCGGGCAGCTCTCGCCCCGAGCCGGCTCTCCAGTTACCTGTTTTCCTTCGTGTGAGTGTAAAGTGTATTCATATGCTCCTGAGAGGGCCGAGATTGGAAGGAGACTGTTTTCCCAGTGATAAAAATCACTTGGCACCTTCGCGAGGGAGCCGGCATCGCAGCAGCAGCAGCGCCGGACGGCGCAGGAACACAGTAGAACAGCAAGATCGCAGCCGTCTGGCAGCACTTCAGTGTACACAGGCGGCCGAAGGAGGACAAGCCACACGTGGGTCTGAAGCAATATCAGGCCTCCGCTACTTAACCGCCGGGTTAATAGGTTTCATGCTTTATTTTCAGAAGGGAAGGAGGGTCAACACTGGGAATAAATAGATAAAAAATGCCTGTGTTTAAAGGGGAAATCTCGGGAACATTGCAGATTCTGATCAGATACAGTAGCGGCCACTGTGAAGGCCTCTTCTCATCCTTTCATCTGTTCATCCTTTCACAATGCTTCATTAGTAGCAGACACACTTGAGGAAATATTAAAATAGTACAACCAATGCCTCTATCTGTCAAACATGTGCAAAAGGATGAAAGCTAACTTTGAATGTCAAGTTGGTCTTCTACGATTGGAAAATGGGAATTCAATTGATGCAAAAGAGTGAATAAGATATTCATCAAGTGACTCTCTCACTTTGAGTAGCACATAAGAGTAATTAGAGCGTTAAAACGCCACCATATGACCGTTTCACCAGGTTAAAAAGAACAGTCAGGTCTTTAAACCTGCCAACCATTGACTGTTTCACAGCGTTAATTAGAGTGGTGCGATGGCGTTCATGTAGACGTCTGCAGCGTTACATAGAATGGTCAGGTGTTTAAAACCGCCACCGTGTGACTGTTTTACAGCGTTAAATGGAAGGATGGCGTGTTTAAACCTGCAGACGTTTCACAGCGTGATAGAAAGAGAGAAAAGTCTTGTGTTTAGGGGCTAAAGTTCGACCATTTCTTAAGGTTAAAAAGGACGATCACATTCTCAACCTCCACCGTGTGACCG
Source organism: Chelidonichthys spinosus (assembly GCA_029853015.1). Lineage (NCBI taxonomy): Eukaryota > Metazoa > Chordata > Actinopteri > Perciformes > Triglidae > Chelidonichthys > Chelidonichthys spinosus. The sequence goes on along the minus strand of CM056842.1, from coordinate 17,605,693 downwards.
TTTCACATCATTAACCCCCCCCCATATAATAATAATAATAAATAATAATAAATGCTTGTTTGCATGTACTAGCACTTACATTAGTATTTTTATCTTTATATCTTAGCCTTTATCTCTATTGTCGCTTTGGATAAAAGCGTCTCTTAAATGCCCTCAATGTAAACAAAACTTTTTCTGTCATCGTGTTGGAGAGAACATGAAATCTTAATTATTTAATTATTTTAAAGTAAAAATCCACAGCAATTACAGGAGCAAATAATCATGTAAATTACAATATGTGTCAAATATTATACTATTTATATTGTTCATCGTGCAGCCATGGAGGATCTACGTTTAAGAAGGACTCTTAACTTGTAGCCGTTTGATAAATCTCTGCCCACATGACAGTAGGAAAGGGGGGATCATACATTCAGCAGTAGCACCTCCACAATAGCTACCACTTGACCTTTTGGGGATCATTTCCTTTGGCTTGAAGACTTGAAGAGCGTTGGCTGTGTCGGACCCACAAAGAGCGTTTGTGCTGCGTGTTTTCTTACGGGAAGTCGTCTAAGCTTCTTCTAAGCCCGTATTACTTAAGACAGGCGGCAAAAGGCTTTGGCCGGTGTTTTCCCTGTGCATTAACTTTTATGTACAGAACCAAATGAGTTTATTAAAAAAGTGGTAATGCCGAGCAAACACGTGCGATTGCCAAAATAAAGGCCTTTGATATGAAACTGCTGATATGTGTTTGGGCCGACGCCTTGGGAATACCCGTGTTTGGGAACGTATATATGCCAGCGGTGCCCGCCGTTACTGGAATCGACGTCCCTCCCCCCGTCAGCTGATATCGAGCACCCCCCCCCCCCCCCCCCCCCTGTTTGTAGGAAGCTTTACGCCTTCGACTTCCTTATTAGCATCTCAAACTGGAGTTTGCACGCCGAATATAAAAGTGTGGGCCCGTGGTGAGGGATTATCTGCAATAAGCCAACAGCCTCACACACACACACACACACACACACACACAGGCTCAATGTGTTACGTGTCCTAATGGCAGAAGGTAAATTGAATACTTAAGCTGGGCACACATAGGTCTCCGTATCTTCACTCGCAGCCACCTACATCGCAGCCCGAGCTGCCAAAACCACACGGCTGAATGAGCCTATGAGACGGACAGAGTGCTCTCTGTACGATCGGCCCTCAACTACTCCACCGCTCTCTCACCACCGCGGGCCGGGCGTTCGAGGAGGGGGGTGGGGGTCCCGGGCGACAGGGGGGCCAGTGTTACCTTTTAGCCTCGGCTCATACGGCCGTGGCGGATTTAAGGGGTCGTTTAATCATGGATTCATTGATGTGCGTTTTTTTTTTTTTGCTTTTGTCTCCTGACTACGAGAGGGCGGCAATATTCAGAAACAAAGTTGCAAATATGCAAGTTTATAAAGTAGCAAATTTGCGAGTCTGTTACGATGCTTACAACCGGCATTTATGCTAGCTAACTTCCCATGAATGTACAGTACACATTTATTTTTAGATGTTTGCCGTTGACGATGAAGTGAAAGCTACCATTAGCATGTTAGCCCAACCGCTCCAGATCAATAAGACACCCATAAGATGACAGTTTGTTCTAATATGAATAAAAGCAACAATAAGCATCAACATCATCACCCTAAGGATCTTAACGAGGTGATGTCACACGTTGATTCATTACAAACAAACATACATTCATGGGAAGTTAGCTAGCATAGATGCTGGTTGTTAGCATCGTAATAAACATGCAAATTTGCCACTTTATAAACTCGCAAATTTGTAAATTTATAAAGTGGAACATTTGTGACCATTTCACAGAATATTGCCCCCTTTTATCAGCTCCGTTTTTTTTTCATCCTTGACTGTTGTTTCGCAAATATTTGAATCCTCAGATGGCCCCGAAGACTCAGCTCCTTCCTTCTCTACGTGATGAGAAAGACGTCAGCTGACATTCCTGCATTCCTGGGTGTTAGGTGCCGCTTTAATAACAACCCCAGAGATGGAAACATGATCGCGTTCCAGTCTCTTTCGCTCCGTCTTCCTCTCATTTTCTCGGTTCGTCTCTCTTTCAGGAGGACGAGGCCCAGCCGGCGTACTGGCATCATCATCATGTTGACCGGGCACGCTCCTCTTCGGCGGTCACATCCGCCCACCCTCGTCACCCTCCAGTCAACATCCCCCGTCGCTTCCCAACATGGTCTGGTGTCCGAGGTCCGCCAACTGCTCCCAGAGGCGCCTGCTCCGGGTCCACGCTGAGCCGGCGAGGGCCCCGGGGTTAGCGGAGGTAAGGAGGAAGTAACCTGAGATTTTTAATTAGGAGCCTCAGCGATGCGATGAGCAGCTCTGAGTTCAAGAGGGGCCGAAGAAAACCGGTGGTTCAGTACGGATCCGGACTTAAAAAGCTGCACTTGGCGAAGGTTTGATGTAAAAAACCACACGCATCTTTTTTTCCGCCTAAATCACAACTTGAGGCAGCTTAAGAAAAGAGAGTGCCATCCTCTATAATTCAGCGCCTGTGGATTCTCCACTACATTAGTCTGGTCACTGGCTGACAACATATTTGGCACACATGAAAATGTTAAACAGTGACATGGAAAACTGTCCCTGAAGCGCCAACAAGCATGTACTCAGCCCACAGAAAGCTGGACACAAGACATGGTTTCAATATCTGCTTTTTGAGATCTGAGGACTTATTATTTGCAGATAAAAATCCTCCTGCACCCATAAAAAGCCGTCACAATGGCTTGTCATGATGGGGATTAACTCATTTTTGAGATATAACAATATCCAGACCTTCCCGACAATAGAAAACCCAAAGACATTTCCTGGAGAGTCAAATATTAGATAGAAGCTAAAATGTCTCAGGAGACCAAACGAGAGATACAAGTGAGTTATTATTAAACTTTACTCAACAATATAGTGTAATAATGTGTGTCAGGCACCCTAACATTTAGCAAAATGCATTTTGTCTTCATATGGAACGAGCGTTGTCTATTTCTAGTTTCTAAGGCGGCATTCCAGCAAAGTGACTTTTTTATTGTTCCAGTCTTTCGTTTACCCACTTATATCAACATTAGGTATCAAAAATATCACTGTGCAAATCTGAAAATTGGGAAGCAACAGTCAACCTAACAATATTGCAATATCGATAGAGGTTTTGGTGAAATACTAAGTAAAAGGCGGGAAAATAGACAGGAATGTTTATGATGTTCATTTAAAGGGTTTCTGTATTTCTTCAGTGCAACAATGACAGTCTGACATCAGCTAGAATACATGTAGGATTCACTTCCCTGCCTTCAACTCAAAGTCCTTCTAGGAAAAACCCCACGGAGGTGATAAAAGGTTGACCTCTCGCTGCCCCTCCTCCTCCCCGGGGTCCGACCTTACACCGAGACATTCTGATGGAAGGAAATCATACTACGCAATTTCCTATCGCCACGTGGAACACTGACGCGGCGAGGCGCCGAAGACACGAGACAGGGCGGCGAGGGGGGAGAGACAGACAGGTAGCTGCTGTAAAGAAGCCGTGACCTGGACGGGCACAGAAGAAAAAAAAACGGAGCTATCCAAACAGTAGGAAAGAAGTGGAGGCCCGGAGTTATTATTGAAGCTAAACAGATTGGACCGGGCCGTCATGTTGGCGGAGAGCTTTGGAAGTGGACGATCTGAGTCAGCGAGAAACCGCCGATCTCATTTCCTCCTCAACCCCGATGCAAAACGACTTGTTTGTGTGTCGCATCACGTAACGGAGGGGGATTATTTTTTATTCAAAGCTAATTCAAGTGCAGACGTTTTTAACTGGGACCTGTTTACTAAACTCTAGAAGGAGGGACGCTAATTGAACCGGCCACATATTGCAGAAACATCGTTTTGAGGGGGAATAAGTGAGTCTACTCCTGGGACCAGAAAACAGATGTAGGGGGGTTCCAAGTCCTCATTTACTATGTAATACCTCTTTAAAGCCCCCACCATCCTCACAAACTATTTGAGGAACTCAAAATCAAACCTTGAGTCAAATGTTCAGTTTAAAAAAAAAAAAAAAAAAAAAGGTAACGCAGAGGTACCGAGATTCCCCGACAATAGATTTGCCGGCTCCCCATCTGACTCGTATTTAGCGACCGGGGCTCGGCCTCATGGAGACAATCACACAGAGCTTTCTGGAGATGAACTCCGCTCAGAGAAGCTTAGTCTGGAATCAAACGATCAGGATCCTGGAGGAAGACGTTTGACAAGGTGAAAGCTCGTAGAGGTGATGAGGCCAGATGTGGCGAATCAGGGGACGCGGCGATGCCACAGCTGGGCTTTGTTTTTTTACATCAGCGTGGTACCCAGAATGCACAGAGAAAAGTAAAGCCTAATTGTGTGGTTATTCAAACACACACACACACACACACAATAATGACGCAATGCTGCATCCACATTGTTTTAGTATGCGGTCGCCTGCACACCACATGTTTATTGGTTTAAATGGGAAAAGCATGTTTGGGGGAGCGTGGACGGAGTCTGCTGGGGAAGTTAACTCCCCCACACGGCTTTTGTCATAAAGACAAATATTGACAACATTAACCAAATGAGCGACATTCATATGTTTGTGCACCTGCTGTTCTCGTCTCGGCTGCCAACGGTTCCAACGTTTCAGACCGCGGCGTTGAAAGATTCTATTCTGCTTCGACTTACAACTAACAGTTGAACATAAATTACTATTTAAGCACCAAATTAAAAAAAAAGGTCACGTTTAAAACCAACCTCATCTTGATCAACTTTTTGGGTTTGCGTAAGGGTTTAAAGGTGCTACATTCGAAATCTATTGCCTCCACATGGCTCTGAACAGAGTGACGGCTGAGCCGGCGTCTTGCAGCTAACAGTGCTAACAATGCAAAAAAGTAAAAAAGAGGCAGCAGTGGGGGGCTACATTTCTGGGACAGCTGTTATCGCCAAATGAAAGCAGAGAGAAGAACAACACACACAGAGGGACTTCATTCTCTGCTCCGGTTTCTCGACGGCGATATTAATGCTCCGAATATCAAATCGAGAACGTTGTACTGCGTTTTGAATAAAATATGTTTCCATATTCACAGCTCAGCACGTTTTCTTTGACTTCACACGGAATGAATAAAAAAAAAAAACACATCCTTTCCGAATCATCATTACCACTAATGACTCATTAGCATGCCGTGATATCAACAGAGGAGTTTTTAATGAGTCAGTCCAGTAATAAAGCATGTTATTGGCTGAATTTTCTTTGGCTTAAACCAAAAAAAAAAAACACATTTTCTGCAAAAGAATAAATCCCTGAGCAATCCTGAGAAGGAGCGCTGGAGATATGTTAATGTGGTCTTATGTAGTCTGCAGATGTCAAGAGTCCTGAAGTCTGCTCCTGGTTACCGGGTCCAGGTTAAGACCGGGACCGGATGCTGCCCGGCTTGGAACGCCGTGTTCATGAAAGCCTGGAGCTGGATGCGTTTCAGCCAGCGGTTCCAACAAACTTCCTCCAGCGTCTCGCTGCTTCAGACGCTTTCACACACGTCTGCTGCTTCGCCCTGAAGACAGTACCACGCTGTATCATACACCCGTTATATACTGTTATATACTGGATCCAGACCCCCACTGTGCATGCTGGAGACACCTGTGTTGACATAATCCAAGAGAGGAGATTTACACCAGATAGTTCGGAAAGCTTAGATGTGTAATATGAAGTGTTTCTATTGGACGAGTGCATATTCTGCAAAGGAGCCATTCTTTCTTCCTGCAGCTGATAAATAAATGTATTTATGAAGCCCTTTCCATCACACTGCTGTACAAGGAGAATATAATACATATTTAATACCTTCGCCTCACTTTGTTTTTATCACATGAATGCCTTTTGAAAAGCAGCAGTGTTGTTGATAGGGATGACAAATGACTTCTGCAAACATTAAAGTAGCTCTTATATAATCATATTGACCAAAAGTTCCTCTGCAGAACAAACGCAGCATTAATGGCAGAGGGCAGATTGGAATGCATGATTCCACAAAATTGGCTTTAGCTTTTTCTGTCAGTGAACTTTTCTAAGTCTTTTAATCCGGACGACTGCGGTCGAAGCAGGATGGAGGTTTGAGCCGGAGCAGCGAGACGTCGTCACCGTTTCATTAAGGAGATTTCTGAACAGGAAGAACGCACGTTTCTCTACAGGAAACGTCATTCAAACGCACGGAAGCAGCTTTCATCCGTTTTCAAGTTATGATTACATTTTAATAAGGCAATAATATCAAATCTTTTCTATATAGTTTTTCTTTTAAACGGCTGCTCATCAGAGAATCTGTAAGAAACCGTTCTATTATCCATCATTATAGACTAAAACAATAAAATCCAAAAGAATAGCTGTAGGAACAAAATACTAATGTGTAAAATAATATGTGGTTGAAAGTTTGAGTTAACATACATCATGGTTTTTTGATGCTGTATCATAAATATGTCTAACTTCATGTGCTGCTGTCTCAATAAGTTCAGCTGAGTGAAGAAAACAGCGTTTGGCTGCATCAGAGATTTAACCCTCGACCTCCACCTGAATCCTGGGTGCTGCCTCCGTCCGGGGGAGGGGGGGGGGGGGTTTCTAGTGGCACGAGCCACCCGCTGACAACACACACATACACACACACACACACACACACACACACACACACCGAAACCCAAACGACTGCTCAGCATTAAGGTGTGGATCTGTCATTAGTTAGCTCGGCCCGGCCGGGTGAGACCATTGTTATTGTAAAAGCGGGGGGAGCTGTTTGCACAAGTCATATCTTTGGGAAACGGTACTCCTCCGGCTTTTCTTCCCCGACTCGGCCCGAGTGGATCGGGTTTCCGTCTTCGCTTCTCCCAAACCCTCTGCCTGCCTGTCGCCCTGCCTGCCTGTTGCCCTGCCTGCCTGTTGCCCTGCCTGCCTGTCGCCCTGCCTGTCTCCCTGCTGCACACAGACCTCCGTCACCTGACCGACCACAGAACGGACAACACTTTCATCCTGCTGCAAATCTCAAACTACAAATCCAAAACTTTCTTCATCTCAATCGGTTACAAGGAGAAAAAGTCTGATATGAAACAATCATGGAACAGTTGAATATGAAGCATGTTTGGAGTCCAGCTTGCTGTGTGACATGTGGAGGTCAGACTGGAGGTCAGACTGGAGGTCAGATACACCGTCACTGTCCGACTGCAGATCTTTCCCCTCCTTCGTTCAGTTCTACCTGGCCTCCTTCCTCCAGCCCTCCGTGACTCGTTGCCTTTCAGCGTCGTCCTCCTCCCCAGCCATTAACGCAGCTCCCTTCTGTTTGTGTTCAAAGCGAGCGTCTTAAATAAGCGTGTCCCGGGTAAATCAACGGAGGAGGAGGCCGCCGATGTCGGCCCGGAGCGGAGAACCACAGGCCTGATTGGTCCGGAGAGAAAAGCATTAACGCGTGAATCGGAGTTTAAATGCAAACAAGCAACATAAGAGGGAGAAAGAAAAAAGAAAGTGTCTGAGTGCAGCTCCGAGTCTCTCGCTGACATCTGGGAGCGATTAAAGGAGACTTCAGGTAGCACACACCGTCCACATTAGGCTGCACCCAGATCTACATTTCCACATCTCCACAAAGCATAATAAACAATCAGCAGGGGGGGTTACCACGGTGACCAGCGCAGAACACAGAGTCGTCACACCGTGTCCCTGTGTGTGTGTCTGTGTGTGTGTGTGTGTGTTGACAGTAGCTGATAGTGAGATTACAAGTATCGTGTTCAGGAAGTTGAACTTGACTTTTGGAAATATGTTGCTTCTAATCCAGCATATTCTTCTTTTTACTCCAATACACATATTTAACAGGTTCATATGTTCTACTATTTTTACTGATTAAACTACCCAGCAACAGTATGTAAAGGCTGACTGGCTCCTTTTAAAGGCATTAAAAAGCAGACTTCATGACGTCACACATTTGAGTTCTCTTTTTTGGATTTTGGGGATAAGTTTTTAATGTTCACATATATTCATAGACCGTCTGAGACCGGAGGAATAACACGTCCAAATTCTAAATATGGACGATATCCCCTTTAAGTTTATGAATGTTGGCATTTTACCTTTATTTTGTATTTTTTACTTTGTTACATGCAACTTTAACTGAAGTAAAGAATCATTTCTGATGCTAAAACTTTGTTTTTCACCGTGATGAGCAGAAACATTTAGAGCGTTTCCTTTCAAAGGCTAAGAGGATTAAATTCCAACATATAAACTCACGATTCTGTGGAACACAGTTTTTCAAATGTTCTCAACTTTTCTGATTGAATAAGAAAGAAAAAGGTCAAATTCTCCAGTCAGCAAAAGTGGAACAGAATGGGATGGTTGCTCTGTTGTTGGAAATGAGATGAGCGACACGAATCAGAAGCTGCTGTTTGACAGCAGACTGTTGCTCTGCAGCAGCAGTCTGCAGGAGCCCCCCCCCTCCTGCCCTCTAATGCTGGGTTCCTAGACTGCTGTCTCCCCCTATTGACCACAGGGTGTAACTGTAGGTGTAGACCCAGTGTGCAGAGAGACACAGAAACACAGGAAAATGTTTTTAAAACGTTTTGGAAAAGAAATTGAGAAGCTGTTAGAAATTATTAACAGACTTTTATCTGTTAATCCTTTTTGGACTTTATTTTTTCTTGCCACAGTTTTTCATGCATTTCTCTTCTAAAGTCTTAAAAATCACCTTTAGTGAATTAAAGCAGCTGAATAAATATACTGCATACGTCTGATTAGAAGCATCTAAATATCCAAAGGAACATCCAGCCGGTTTAAACTGCATATATTCTGGCTCGTGGGCAGTGTGTGTGTGTGTGTGTGTGTGTGTGTGTGTGTGTGTGTGTGTGTGTGTGTGTGTTTGAGAGAAAGTGTGTCTTTTCTGTAGAGGAGGGGGGGAGGCTCAAATTTCCTTCATTTTGGCGTCACATACTCTCGGCCAATCAGGTCCGGGCTTTCCTGTGCGGCATGGCAGCGCGCTTATAAAGGCAGCAGGCGAAACGTTTGCAGTTCAAAGCACTCGCGCGTTCTGGGGATTGTACTTGGAGACCGGAGAGGAGCACTGTACCGTTCCAGCTGCAGACAGAGACGTGAACGCTAACCGGCTGGCTTGTGTGGGCTTTTTTTTTTTTTTTTTTTTTGGTCTGTTACTCTTTCAAGTGCGGAGCTGCGCGCACTCATCCTCGAGGATCTGTGCGTAAAAACGGTTTTTACGCACCGGAGCAAATAAAAGACAATCAGCCACCGTTTTCTTCCACTTCTCTCAGTTGAAAAAGACTTTTCATCAAACTCATCCTGGCAAGGTAAAGTCCATTCAGAGACGTTTTATTCTCAAGCAGAGACAACTCTCCCCCCTCCCCCCACCCCCGTTTCACGCGTAATTTGGCACCGACCCGTTTTTCGTATGAATCTCCTCGACCCGTACCTGAAGATGTCGGAGGAGCAAGACAAGTGTCTGTCCGACGCCCCGAGCCCGAGCATGTCCGAGGACTCCGCGGGCTCCCCGTGCCCGTCCGGCTCGGGCTCCGACACCGAGAACACCCGGCCGTCGGAGAACGGGCTGCTGCTCGGCGTGGACGGAGAGTTCAAGAAGGACGAGGACGACAAGTTCCCCGCGTGCATCCGCGAGGCGGTGTCCCAGGTGCTGAAGGGCTACGACTGGACCCTCGTGCCCATGCCGGTGCGCGTAAACGGATCCTCTAAGAACAAGCCGCACGTGAAGAGACCGATGAACGCCTTCATGGTGTGGGCGCAGGCGGCGCGGAGGAAGCTGGCGGATCAGTACCCTCACCTGCACAACGCGGAGCTCAGCAAGACTCTGGGGAAACTCTGGAGGTGAGTGAACGCTCCGATCCAGCTTTTACGCACCAAATGTCAGTGTTTGGAGATTTATTTTCCTTCTGTTTTGCACATGTGCATGCTGTCTGTCTCTGCAAACCGAAACGCAGTAGTGTAACAACGTAAATGTACCGTTCATTAATGGTCCAGTGTTTGCTTTACGCGCAGACTTCTCAACGAAGGGGAGAAGCGGCCGTTTGTGGAAGAGGCTGAGCGCCTCCGGGTGCAGCACAAGAAGGATCACCCGGACTACAAATACCAGCCGCGGCGGCGGAAGTCGGTGAAGAACGGGCAGAGCGAGTCTGAGGACGGCAGCGAGCAGACGCACATTTCCCCCAACGCCATCTTCAAAGCTCTGCAGCAGGCGGACTCCCCGGCCTCCAGCATGGGAGAGGTGCACTCTCCGGGGGAGCACTCAGGTGAGCAGCAGGAGAATCTCCTCCGAGGAGGAGGAGGAACGTGGAGCTCAGAGCTCCTTCAGTGCTTCATGTTCTTCTCTGGAGAATTCAAGTCATCTTAAAACATAATAATGCATTTATTATCTATTGGTTTTCTTTTAAAAAAAGCACTAAATGAACAGAGAAAGCAGAAATCTAATGTGTGATGTTTCTTTTTACCCCCAGGCTCCCAGGGGCCCCCCACTCCTCCCACCACCCCAAAGACGGACGTCAGCTCAGGCAAGATGGACCTGAAGCGTGAAGGAGGCCTCCGCAACCTGAACGATGGTGGCGGCGGCGGTGGGCGCCAGCTCAACATCGACTTCCGCGACGTGGACATCGGCGAGTTGAGCAGCGACGTCATCTCCCACATCGAGACCTTCGACGTCAACGAGTTCGACCAGTACCTCCCTCCCAACGGGCACCCGGGCTCCGCCGCCGCTGGCAACGCCACGGCCGTCACCTACACCGGCAGCTACAGCATCAGCAGCGGCGCCCCGGTCAGCCCGCAGGCAGGAGCCGCCGCAGCCTGGTTGGTCAAGAGCCAAACCCAGCAGCAGCAGCACACCCTGACCCCTCTGGGGGGCTCCGAGGCGGCTCAGGCCCAGCACAGGACCCAGATCAAGACGGAGCAGCTGAGCCCGAGCCACTACACCGAGCAGCAGGGCTCCCCGCAGCACGTCGCCTACAGCCCCTTCAACCTGCAGCACTACAGCCCCCCCTCCTCCTCCTACCCGGCCTCCAGGGCGCCGCAGTACGACTACCCCGACCACCAGGGGGGGAGCAGCAGCAGCGCCGCCGCCTACTACAGCCACGCAGGGGCGGGGCAGACCTCGGGGCTGTACTCGACTTTCAGCTACTTGAGCAGCCCCAACCAGAGGCCCATGTACACGCCCATCGCCGACAACGCGGGGGTGCCGTCCATCCCTCAGAGCAGCCCGCAGCACTGGGAGCAGGCTCCGGTTTACACCCAGCTCACCAGACCCTGATCCGGGACCCCCCAGCCCGGCGGCAGACCCCGACTAACAGATCACTTTACTGCAGGGAGACTTCCTCCTTCTGGGTCCCGAATCATCAGACACTTGAATACGAGGAGGAGAGCTGGACTTGTGATTGGCTCACGTCGTGCCTTTGCCATCATATATATAAATCATAAATATATATATATGAGAGAGATGAAGAGACTTGGTAAAATCCTCTGTGAGGACTTGTTGATATTTTCAGTAGGTACTGTGTATGTTTCATTTCTGGTTTACTTCTTCATACGCTGGCAGTTTGTAACCCGGGGGAGGGGAGGGGAGGGGGTGTGGGGGGGGGGGGGAGGGGGTAATTATTTGTACCTGTAGATAAAAAACAAAAAAAGCTTTATATTTTCAAACAGTTGAGTCGAGAACCAATCACAGCGTTTCATACGAGGAGGTTTTTGATCGTTTGCTCTTTTCTTTCCTGCCATTCAAGTGTGGATTGAAGCTGTTTGTGTTTTTTTAAAAGTTATGTGTCGAGATTTGGAAAAGTTATGAGGCAATACAGAGAGAGAGAGAGAGAGAGAGAGAGGCCTGGTTTCACAATGCTGGGCTTGTTTTGACGAGGGGAGGGGGGGGGCAGCCCGTTCCACCATCCGTGCCTTGGATTTTTACACTCCAAACTTTTTGTATGCGTGTGTGTGTGTGCGTGTGTGTGTGTGTGTGTGTGTGTGTGTGTGTGTGTGTGTGTGTGTGTGTGTAATGGCCGCAGCTGAGATTACACTTACCGTCCGACAGCGTGTGTTTGACAGCTACAGGAAGTCACCTTTGACCTCCCCCCCCCCCACCTCCATTCTTCAGTCTCCCACCATGCTGGTGTCCAAAACACCCTGTCTTTTTAAAACTTAATTTATTTATTAGCTTTAATTTTATTTCAAAGTAATTATTTTGCATACTATTCTTATAACTAATTAATTGTTGCAAATGTAGACGGCATATAATTCCCCCCTTCCTTTTTTAACTGTTTTATTTCCAACCCAGGAGGTACGTAGACACAATGGTACACGCTGTAATCGTCTTTTTTATTTATCTTATCTAAATGTCTATTTTCAGTATGTATTTGTCTTTATTGTGAGGGGCGGGAGGAGGAGGGAGGGGCTATCTAATGAATTGTGTACGGATTATTTTGTTATTTGTGAATTTCCTTTAAACTATGGCTGAAAGAACTGGAAAATGTTATGTCAGTTAATTTTGATTTCCGAGAGACCGCCGTCCCTTTCATTTCCTTTCCACTCAATATCCAAAAGAACTGAGGTTCAACAGTCTTAGTATTTTTTCTTCTTCTGTGCTCTATGTATTTGTAATGTCTTTAAAGAATCTTTTGTATATGTATTTGCAATAAAAAAAAGAAAATGCTATTAAAAAAGTTTGTCATTTGTCCCTCAGATAAAAAACAAGAAGAAGAAGCCAAGAAACGGGGCGAGTGTTTGTTTTCCCAGAAGCCTTGTTTTTTCTCCCCCCTCCCTCCCCCGTCAGCTGGGAGCAGCGGGGGGTTGTGAGGCTCTGGGGGAGCTGGACGAGGTGGAGGGGTGCTGCAACACTTTAGTAATCTCCATTTAGATCAATAGAGGGAACATTTCGTCCATCAACTCGGGTTACGGTCGGGTTTGAGCAGAAAGGAACACGAAACACGAACCTTATGCAGACCAGCAAACAATACATAGTGTTGAAGCTTTTCATCAAAAGAGAAGTCGATGACACATGATCGAATCAGCAAACTTTATCGACAACACTTTGGTTTTTTTGTTGAAGATTCAACATTTTGCTGCTTATTATTTGATGTAAATGGGAACTGAATATCTTCGGGTGCATGATGGCGTCACCTTAGGGTTTGTGTGAAATCTGCTGCGTTACAGATTTAATGCAGTAAATGATTAATGGATGAAATCCTTGAGAGATGAAACATGAAAATGAGCCAATAACAAACTTAGAACAAGACTCTGAAGGTGATGAGGGATCTGGTGGATCTGTCAGACGTCCTTTCGTAAGACGAGTTCAGAACTCAGTGGAATAATAGCTTTTTAATGTCGGACATGAGATGCAGCTCCAGTGGGATTCGAACCATGTACACGGGGGTTATACGGCATGCGTCTCACACTCTGACGCCCCTTCATCGGGTCCTTATGAGGACTTATTAGTGTCGTGAAATATTAGATATTGAACATCTGAGTGGGCACAAGCTGGCTTGGCAGCGGCGCCGCGTCCCCCCTCGGGGCCCCTCGCCACTGCCATCTGACAAAGGTCAAGTAGGGGAAACGCTGAGTGATGTCACGCTGCCGGGGGACCGAACGCTGTTTTCCTATGATGTGGATTATGTGTTAGTTTTCGTGCTCATTGGAGGCGGCTTTTGAACGCTCTATTTATGGAGGGTTGAGGAGTCCAATGAGCGAGACGGGGAGACGGGAGCCAACGAGACTCACTTTGGACCCGAGACTCACTTTGGACCCGAGACTCACTTTGGACCGCGTGGCTGCCGATGGGGCTCCGTCGCCGTGGCGACGTATTATTAGGAAGGTACGACGGCGCATCAGGGCCACTGTAGGAAAAAGTAACGCAGCGGAAAGAGAGGGCAAATATGAAGCCGATACCAACAAGTCACTTGGTTTCGCTAACACCGGGTGTTTACTGTTGCTATGACAACAAGTGAAAGCTACCGCTAGCATCTTAGCCCAACAGCCCCGCACAATAAACACCAATAAGATGACAGTTTGTTGTCATATATATATATATATATATATTAAAAAAAAGCATCAACATCATCACCCTAAGGACCTTAACGAGGAGTTGTCTGTCTGAATGTGTAAAGTTTATCAAGTGGCAAATTTGCGACTTTTTTCCCTCTGAATATCGCCCCCTAGTGGTCCCCGGGTTGCCGGTATACCGACAGATCAACGGAACCGGATCCGTCGAGGTGACTTTAGGTGACACACAGAGAAAAATGTACCAGAAAGGAGATACAGTACGCTGACTGCAAGAACACGGAAGAAGCATCAATCTGTTTCTGGGAAGAACAACGTGTCACTCAGAGGTCACATGACAGGACTATACGTAGTCGGTGACCTTTGGCCGGATCGCAATCAGACAAAAAGTCTCTTGTAAATCTGTTTTTAGATTTTGGGACTTCCCCTTCTATCTGCAGGGAACGACGCGGTGTAATATTCCCTGTTCGATGGCAAACATCTGCTGATTAGCATTCTGAAGAGAGCGACGCAGTAAGGTGTGAGTTTTTGCACGTCGGCCGTGTTGCTGGCATCGAACCGACGGGGAAATCACCGGCTGGGAAGCAGCGTGGAGCCGAGATACGAAGCGGCTTTCAAGATTCAAGACTTTTATTGTCATCTACTTGGAAGCAACCCAAGCATTCGTTACCAGTAATGACATTCTTACAGGAGTCACAAATAAAATCAAATCAAAATCAAATAACATTACAATAAAGAGCATACATTTTGAAGGATAACAAGTTAGAAATACTTTCAGTGCAAGAGTGCAGGATGTAGAGAAATGTAAAGAATATATCATTGAATTGTTGAATTAAACATTTCACCGGTGACGCAACAAACGATGTGACGATAACTAATATAAAACATCCTGCATGAAGAAAAATGTAAATGCACATGAATCTGAATGATTTAACAAACGGAAAAAATTTTTTTTTTTTTATTATAACTCAAAACACACTTTGCTGTTAAAGTGTAAACTGTGCAGAAATGCTTGGATGATGTGGTATCTGCTAGCTGGCTAATGCTCTTCACATTGAAAACACATTGTCTTGTGCTACAGAATGCTAATGTGGGTTTACTAACAGTAAGTTCATGGAAAGAGTCGCTCAGCATGACAACGCCGGTTGGAGCGATTCGCTAAGCCCGGCTCGCCGCCGACAGCCTCAGATTGTTGTTGTATGGGTCTGACAACGTGACGGCGAGGACCTCACAGAGATACGCGCTCTGCTGGAGAGGAAACTCCTTTTTTCTTTAAACCAGACACATCGGCTTTGTCGCCCTCGCCAAACACGCCAAACTAAATATCAAAAACAAGCGATTTTTAAAATAAAACTTCAACAAAAGGAAGCATCTGGTTTTGGTTTGTCTTCCCAACGATGAAACAATCACCAGATAACACCTTTGTTTTCGGCGTTACATGTGAGAATATCGGGTTAGACGGTTAGGAAGAGAGGTGGAGGCGACGGAGGAGGGAGAGACGGCGGGATGAGATCAGGAAGGTGTGCAGAAGGTTCGTGGACTGGCGGCGTCTGAGAAAGCCATCAGTCGGCCGGTCGCAGCGTGACGAGGGGGAACGGTAGTAACAAGCAGAGATGACATGTTTCATATCACGCTGTTCCAGAGACGACGGCCAAGCAGACGAGTCACGTCACGCCAGAGGCATGAGCACCGCCGCCAAGAACGCCAGACCAGGACGGGAGCAGGCAGAGCGCCACATTTCACTGATCCGGGGTCAGTTTGGTGGATGAGTTAATATAGAACAGGGACCTAACCTTACCAAAAAAGTGGAAACACCTTTGTTTTATGTTTTATTAATCATTCTGTTGCAACAAAAAGCAGCTAAATTCTGTGGATTTCAATATAAAATATGTGAGCAGTAATATTTTCTCCTTCTTGTGTCAAAGATCTCAAAACCAAATAAAACCAACCGTATCCTGTTCTGCTTGAATGAGAAATAAAAGGATTACCCTGGAGTATGTTTTTTTTATTATCATTGTTGATATTATTATGAAGGACAAACTGAGCTTGTGTTGATGGGAATATTCATAAAACATATTTCATTTCCCTACAGGATCGACTGGTCGCAGTAATTTGTTGATATGGTTGCACAACTTGAAGCAAATGCTTCAGATATTTAACCAAATCCATGATTCTTTCTCCTCTGACCAAAACAAGAATGGAACACTTCTCTGGTTTGAAGAAAAGTAATCACTTTTACCTCAATAACATTTTGCCAATAAAACAAATAATTATCTGGAGGCAGGTAAGTGAGGAAATGTTTCCTGTGAGAGAGATGGGAAATAAATAAAAAGAATCTGAAAATATATATATAATCATATTTTTAAAAATCCTTAACTCAGGCTCCAGACAGGACGGCAGCCGAGGCCTCTAACCGCCGCCCTCCATGCGTCACATCACATAGTCCTGAATCCCAACGCTGCACACTCTTAATGAACACTGTTTGTCCCCGTTACATCTGCGGGACGCTGATCACGGGTGACAACGCGGGTCAGCTGGATTTGAACCAGAACGAATCGTCCAGGCATGCCGCCGTGACGTCAGAGGCCCCCGAGCCGCGGCCGCCGGCTGCCGTGCTGATTACCATCCGATCCCCTTTCCAGACGGTTAGTCCGGTTATAGAGGCTTGATACGGGTGACAATTAAAGGACCACACCATTGTCGGACGAGTGTGAGCGCTGAGAGACGGAGCATGACGGACGCCGGTGGAACTCTGGGCTCGGTGTTTATCTCATCGATCTCTGAGGTCACCGGAGAGGCGATATGGTGGCGTGGTGCGGGGCGACGCCGCAGACCATAATATAGTTCTAAAAAAATAACAGCCAGGCCCATTTAGATGAGTCATAACTGAAAATACCAACAGTCTGAAAAGCACACTGCAATGCTGTCACAGGAAGTGCTAACAAGCTAATAACTACCAAGCTAAACAATTAGCATACTAGTGATGAGCTTCATGGTCTTAAAAATTGCAAAACAATAATATTAAAATATGTAAAGAAAACCCAAGGACTGTTTAAATCTTAGACAAGAGAGTTGAAAGAAATGCAAAACGAGTGCTTCACAGAAGCTAGTTAGCCACGCTAGCTAGCTTGATATCAAGCAAGTCTCAGTCGATGCAGAGCGGTGCTTCCGTGGTAACAAACCCAAAATTAATATTCCACACCAATTCCTCTTTGCATCTGCCCCCCTCCTGAACCGATGGGTGGTCCTTTCAAATGCAAAAACAGCACACAAAGACAGGACGGAGGTGAGAGACCAACAGCGCTGTGATGGAGGAAGAGAGACATAAAGAAATAACAAAGAGAGAGAGAGAGAGAATGTGAGTAACAACTGGAAAACGGAGGACAGTCGAAGCAGTAAGAGATAAATAAGCCAAACAATGTATGCGGGAAGATTGTTGACAGGCACGGAGGAATATTTGATTGGGCTCTAATTGCCGGGGCCTTAAGTTGTAATTACATATGTGTGTGTGTGTGTGTGTGTGTGTGTGTGTGTGTGTGTGCAGAAAGAAGGTCGACTTCAACAACAACAACAGAAATGTCCTGCGTACGTCCTCGACGTGGTTTTCTAATTCCCGCTCCAGGCAACATGCTGCTAATGAAACAAGGGCTTTAATTGCGTTTCTCCTGCCATCCAGCAACAAAACGGGGAAAACACAAACGTGAGGCTCAGCCTGAAAATCCGCTCATTATTAAAAACAATGGAGGAAGAGAGAGAGAGAGACCCGTTGTTTAGTTTGACTTATTGAGCCGAGAGGAGGGGCGATATGTAATACGCAAGAGTCGGCTTTATGGCGCTCCGGGGGGCGCTGTTTAACGGCACCGCTCGGACTCTGACATACTGTAGTCCAAACATACGCCACATACAAATACATATATACACCTCCATGTCTTTAGGACATTAAATGTGTGTGTGTGTGTGTGTGTGTGTGTGTGTGTGTGTGTGTGTGTGCCAGGACCCCTGTTGGGGGGGCGGGGCTGACCTTCTGGCCCTCCCAAAAAGCCAGTTCTGATCACAGCGGAAACTGTGCATCAATGTGGAAAGGCCAGTGTGGAAGTTTTTACTACACTTTTACACAGTTTAGGGGGGGTCGAGGCTTGGGGGTCTCCATTGGAACGAGAACCGAAGTGGAAAAGCTCCAGTTGTTTGGTGGAATCGGATCACGGTTCCACATATTTATTTACTGTAAATTCAAAAACATGTCCATTGCTAACAAAATCTGCTTACTTATGAAAAAAGTAGCACATTTTTCAAATAAAAAAAGTAGTCTCAAATTAAAGGATGAATAGTGCTGGTCCACCTTAAAAGGTCAGTCCACCTTAAGCGTTCCTGAGCCGGAGCAGCCAGTTGTTGCTGCTAACTTGGGGCTAACCCTCCTCAACTTTAATCCTCAGCTGGCTGACAACCAGACACGGGATCTCAGCTGGAGTCTCCTCACAGATCTGGAGGACAAATAAGTTACCCACAATGCACTGCTACATTCACGCTGTCACGTTACTGCCGACTTCATACTCACTGTCACTCTCTCTCGACCAACACTTGCTAACGTTACGTCGGGCTGTTATACTTTGGTGGAAACGAGACATTTCCTGGCATTGAACAGGACAAATGAAGTGACAAATATTAAATTATATTTTTAACATATATAGCTTCTTTTTTTAATGTTTTTATATCAGAAACCCTTCGTTGTCTCTTCATGTTAAATATCACAAATGTATGACGAGTGGTCTTGAACTCCACTGACATCTATCCAAATTTTCACCCTCTTGCGTAAGATGTGAAATCCGTCCACGTTATTCTACTATTCTTCTTCTTCTTGTGCCACGAGAGAGCCACCTTCCACTATGTCAGCTTTTCCAGACTTTTCCACGTCAGTGTGAGAATATAATGATTCTACCTTAACATTTACCCTCCATCCTCGGACAGGAGGCGAAAAGTTTAACCAAAAGTAGCGACCCAACGATGAACAAATCCCTATAACGAGCACAGAAACGGGGAATTATGTGCTGTTTTTATCTGGTGTTCTGTTGCAAAAAACTATGATGGCGAACCACCGTAGGAAAAATAAATAAATAAATGAATAAATAAAGCCGAGGGAGGGGGGCAATAATCAGAGTAAAAAAGTGGCAAATTTGCGAATTTATTTTCTACAGTGACCCTAATATGTTGTCGTACCAAATAGCACAAGAAAGGGGGGAAAAATAATTTTCCTGCACTTGTAATTTAAACTTTGACCTCTACGTAGGAATGTGAGGTTTACTGTTGCTTCACATCGCTCAGACATGGCGTGTTCAGTGCTGATGTATGGCGTGTACGTTCACTGGCTGCTGCCGGGTAAAAACACTCCGACACCGAGGGACGCGACGCCTTCCTCGCTAGCGCAGGGAATCACACTTTTCATTCGCTCGCCTCGCATTTACAAAAAAAAACAGCCAACCTTCCCCCTTGATCACAGGCCTGCGAGGTTCACATCCCAACCGGTCAGCAGCTTTATGGGGGTCTTTAGTGATCTACCGGGGGCCTTGAATCTTCATGGTGACGGGAGGGAAGGGCGCTCTCTAAGTGAGCTTTATGAGCTGCGAGGGCCTTGAGAACTGGCAGACGCTGATACACTTCTGTGAGTTATTTCCAGCTCGTTGAACAATCTCACTGATGGAGATACGAAAGCTGTGAAATACCACGATTCAGATTACGAGTAGATTTACACACGAGGAGGAAAAGATCACAGACATATGATGGTAAAAGGTAGATAACGTGATGCCTAATAAATAAAAATAAATTATCGATGCTGATTGATAATTGGACATTGTCTTAATAATGTTTATCCATTGAATCGTTTGTAAGAAACCTCCAAAGTGGACCTTTTCAACACAAGTGTTTTAACAGATTGTCAATCTGTACTTGAAAGCAGTAACAACTTTATTTTCCTTCGACTTCACATGACCAAGGGGTCAAAGGTTATCAGAAAATGCCACCAAACTGTAATTGTGTAGTACGATTTCCGAAGGTGTCAGTATTTAAAAAGTTTACAAAAAACAAAAAATAATCATTCATATGACAAAATGGGCGATTAAACCTTTTGTTGTTGCTGTGTAAACACATTTTTTATCTGCGGGTTCTCCCTCCCTCCATCTGTCTCTCTCAACGTCGTCCCTCTCCATCTTCCTCTGGTCCTTTCTCTACTCCCACTAATCATTTCCCTTTTCCAGTCACAACTCCTCCAAACACCCACTCACCTCACACACCGCCCCGACCCAAGATGTGAACCATCCACCCCGCCAAGGAACACACACACACACACACACACAGCTCACCCGTACACACAGAGCCACCACATGAAACAGCCTCTGGGCTGTAATAGATAGGCAGGGCTTTGGATGGTGACACCGCGTATCCATCACTGGGGCTTATCTGTCGGCCGAGTTGGGGGGTTCAACACAACGCAGCCAGATGTAGAGGCGGCAGGGAGGCAGATCCCCCCCCCCCCCCCCCCCATCTCTGAAGCATGAGAGAGAGAGAGAGAGGGAGAGTACCAGCTGTTCTCGACCAGCAAATAAAAACGTTTGGCGGAGAAACAAACGAACAGGTTTGCAAACTGATTAAATCAAGAGATTTTTAAGCTTCTTTATAAACATCTGGCCACCTTGAAAGCTGTTTTTCTTTAAAAAGTGAGACTGATTGATTTAGGAAGTCAGAATGTGTTTAGCATCTCAGCATGAAGTCTGGGTGTATTTGGCTCAAACATACACCCACCAAACCTCTTGTGAGAGGTAGATGTAGTGTTTTGGGGTTGTATGAGGTACTTGTACATCCTCGGTGTATTTCCTACAGTAGAACCTCAGTTTGGAGAAGCAGGCATGACTTACTCAAGTAAAGCAACGTATTGCTGCAGACGACGGAAGCCCCAAATATATTTTAGTCACCAAATTAACTCATTCAACATCAGTTTAAACATACATTATATCTAAAATATTCTACAGCTTTATCTTGCCATCAGACAGCTCGCTCTGCTGCTGCTGTTGTTTCCATTTATATGCTCTCGCCAAAGCCACCAGACTCCACTGGGGAAAAAAGCCATTTTACCTCACAGAACAGAGGGTTTCTGCTGCCTCCATCTGTTAGTTTGTGTTCGGGTGTGAATCCTGAATCTTAAGTAACTAAAGGCAGATTATCATCAAGCAAACACATCTTTGCCAACATTCACGTTTGTGTTTCGGTGTCGGAACAACTCCGAGAGAAATCTCACAAATATCTTAATCCTCCATGTTCACCAGCGAGTGGGTAACTTTGTGTGACAGTAAAGATGCAGAAACAATAATACAAATATGGATATAATCCCTGTTTGTAAATACAAGTGACCCTTTTAAGATCATTATATGATCCATTTTTATAAAAGCATTGATTAGAGAAGAAGTAGGGAACTAGGAAACGCGTGCATTCAGACCACGTGCACGACTGTTGGATAGGAGATAACCTTTATGATGTCATTAGCAGTATCTGGCAGCACTCAGTGGTTTTCTGTCTCATACACACACACACACACACATATACACACACACTCACTCATACACCCACACAACGAACCCCACCGCTTTATCACACCCAAGCCCTTCAAAAAAGGGGCTTATCACTAATCGCAAAGTCATGATTTACAGCAGTGGATCACACACACACACACACACACACACACACACACTTAGGTTTTCTGATTAGCTAAACACATGTTAGAGAGACTTGTTATACTGGGAACAGCGCCAGGTCATCTGCAGACAATATTCCTGGATGCAGATGATACAAATGAAACTTGTTGCCGAGTTGACATAAAGGCTGACTAGTGGAGACAATTGATTTTGGAGATAGTTTGTCTCCGTGGGTTTTTGTAAAGAAAAAAGGCATAAACTCAAAGAGATAATGAGTTCAGTGTTATCCATGTTCATAGGAATGGAGCATTTCATAAATCAGTGGATCATTTTCAGCTGTTATATATCGGGTTTAAAAGCAAAAACTGTGCAGATGTTACAAGTTTGTATTCGTGGCTTTTTATCTCCGTAATAATGTGTGATCTTTAACCTTACATTAAACACATTTCCAGTGCTTATATTTGGGTATCTACCAACCAACTGTGAACTAAGATCACCCGATCTAGATCAGATCACGTGACTCATGTTTAAGAGACAGGTGCTAAAAGAGGAGTGAATAACAACAACAAACCCACATTACAAGCTTTGAAAAGCATCATGTCTCCTTTAAGGTCACGGAGCTTCCACAGTAAAATGGTTCCTCCTGGGTGTGTGGCCTCATCAGGGCTGCGTAGTCCTGCATGGTTATCCCCCCAGGATTTGGACATTAAGTCACAGATCCATTCATAAAATTTACTACGAGAAGAATGCTGAACAAAAATCTCCAAATGATCGGAAAATGATATAAGCTGGTAAGAACAAACAGCCTGTAAGCAATAAAAAAATAGGACGGAGAAAGTTCTCATCCAATTAGTGCTGGTTTAACGAGGAAGATGTCCTAATGTCATCTTTGATTGGTTTGTATTAAGTGCACTTCGCTTCCCACAATGCAACTGGATGGCATGTCTTTTTTTAAAGTCCATGCCCACAGTCTGTAACGAACCCTTTCTATTAAATGTTTAACCCTGATGGCATCATTATGAAGCTCCACATACAACACTGTGTAAACAAATGTCCCTTTAACATCACACATATAAGATCTAGCTGCTAAATAGCAGACAGAAAACCTTAGCTAACCTTTACGGCATAACTTTTCTTCTTTTAACCCAACATCTTGCGTTGCGCTTCTATAAAATATTTTATTCACAATCCAGAAGAGCGATCGTATTTTTATCTGGACGGAGGAGCGGGACAAACACAGTGTGTGATTTCTAAAGTTAGTTCAGAGGTTTCTACAGATGCAGTAAAATGTATCATCATAACTTTCCATCATGGTAACTGATAGGCTGTCTGGGGGAAAAGGGAGCATTCCTGTAGCCTGACTCCCGGGTCTCATTTTCACTAATAGGACATTGCACCGAGGGGGGAGATTCTGGCTCGGAAGAGAGAAAACGAAGCTCGTTTCCATGGCGATCGGCCCCCGATGGAAGGCAAAGCGAGGCAGACACAACAACTTCCCAAAGAGGAAGTCAAAAGAGAGATGGATGGATGATGGAGGAAGAAAGGGAAACAATAAAGAGATTTTGCCAAAGAAGTAGTCTCTGTTTTTTTTTTTTTTTTTGGTTTAACACTGAGGGATGAGGTTCTAGAGCTGTGAAACTCAAGTCAAGGAGTGGGAGAGCACACACACACACACACACACACACACACACACACAAGTGTTTGTGCGAGCAGATGCTACAGACGTACCTGATGGAAAGACCATTCTGCAGTGGCTCTTTCATCACGTTGCATCATCTCACGGCTGTACAAAGGCCGGTAACGTGAAGCTCGGGCCATGAAATAATAGTAATAGCAGCCGAGGCCTGAGGGACTGCGTTATGTTTGGGGGGGGATGTCATTCATGAGTGTGATTAACTCTCTGGAACATGTTGCAATCCTCCCATACAACTGTTGCTGCTCCAAACACTAAAACGTCCAGCCAACACAAACACAGCAGCTTGGTTTGAAAGACAAAAACATCACTCTTACCTGAGCTGGTTTTTCTCAGTATTTCCACAGAAATCCACAGATTGAAGCGATGACCAACGAAGTGTTAATTGGTGTTGATGACCGGAGGCCTTCCTGTGTTTCCTTTGCACCATCTGAGGTCAGGTGATCGACTCCATTTTGTTCCATATTGTTGCTCTTCTTCTCTGAGGTTCGGTCGAAGCTGAAGTCCTTGATTTTGCATTACTGCCCCCTTCTGGTGGAAAAGCACATTAACGTCCTGTCTGATTAGTATAATTGTATTGTAATCATAGAGTTCCCTGCATCTAATCATTTTTAATTGTTTTAATTGTGTGTATATGTATTCATTTTAGAGTGAAGTTATCTATCTATCTGATCACATGACAATAAATAATTGCCCATCAGGTGTTTTCCTATAATTAAAATGTACTGTTAAAGGACATAAAAGAAATAATTCATGTAGAACATTTGTTTGATGTTATAAAAGACAAGACATTTGCATGTTATTCAAACTTCACGGCGACCCTGTATATCATGTTCTTGCTGAGTTAGATGAGTAAATAGATACCACTCTCATGTCTGTATTATAAATAGCTTAGCTTAGCATAACGTCTGTAAAACCACAATTTTCAAGGTGCTGAAAGTTGGATTTTGTTGCATAAGAGTTCATTTGAAGTCACGTTACTGATGTTTGTGACTTTATTTATTGTTTACGTAGTATTTTACGTTGTTATTTTAGGCCCAATTTTGGTTTCGTAACCTCAACCTATTTCCATCGTAGTCATGGTGACATCATCGTCATGGATACTGAAAGCATGGGTATGTGAAGAGTTGTTTTTGTTGTGTTATCCCACTCCTGCCTTCTCATTTCTCAGAATACTTAAACGTAATGAGTCCCACATGAACGCGACCTCTTTACATGAATTAATGATGGAGATTTCGTACGGCATAAATCCCGATGATCGCTGGATGAACGGGGTTTGAAAAGACACTGATCCAGCACACTTTACTTGAGATGTTGAAAGGGTTAAAGGTTATCACAGCTAAACGTTCCCTTACTTTCCGACCTCCCACTCCAGCTTCGTGAAACTTCCTCCAGGAAATTCATTTTTCCAGCGTAGCGTGTCCGAGGTCACGTGACCACGGCGATGCTCAATCAGCCCCCTACGCCGCTCTTTCCATTGTTGATTGCACTTTTGTCTTCCATCTTCCTGTGTTTTGTTCAGAGTTATTATTATTATGTAGTGTGTTTTGTTTTGGCTGCCGGATCCAAAGTCCCCCAAAGAGACGGTGAAGTATTAAAGTATATGGTTTAAGCCTTTAACGAGGGGAGGTCTTTACTGTGATTATGGGCACAACATGAAAACAAAAAGAGAGCATGTG
Organism: Chelidonichthys spinosus; assembly: GCA_029853015.1. Lineage (NCBI taxonomy): Eukaryota > Metazoa > Chordata > Actinopteri > Perciformes > Triglidae > Chelidonichthys > Chelidonichthys spinosus. Next base: position 17,580,640 of record CM056842.1, on the reverse strand, counting down.
TGCTGAGTCAGGTAGGTTCAGGGAAAATAAGCTACTTTATGCATATTAGGGGCGGACCGATTGTGTGTTTGTGCTTCACAATACCTATTATGTGTTCTTAATATTGTGTTTGGAAACAAGGAGGTACAAACAAACCTCTCTGCTGCTGTTTTACCCACCGTTTTAGATTTGATAAACATTTGGATTCTATAGAAATATGGCATTCACGTTCCAAAGGAACCTACCAAGAATGTATTTCATTGGTCAACGCAGCCCCTTGACAAATATTGTTGTATTGTATTTTGGCAAAAGTTGAGCCAGATTCAGATATTTTGCTGGATGAAGTTGTTTCTTTTATCTTCTTTATTTCTTATTGGTTGTAACTCCTGTTATTATGTAAAGCAACCTTGGGTTCCTTGAAAGGTATATAAATACCAGTTATCATTATTATTATTTGCTCAATGCTGAGGTACTACAGGTACTACAAGTAATAGATTACTTGACCCTCTGGCTCAACCTTCTTCTCCCTCTCCTGTGAGCAGAAATCAGCTTCCTGGAAACGCGTTGCTTAGCAACACAGTCTCATGGCGGTCATGTCTGTTTCTGGCAAGAAAAAGACTTTCTGTTGTGTTACTTGAAACCCTCTTAACATACCGATAGCAAGGAATACTTGCTGATAATGCGCCGAGGTCTGAGTGAAGGGGGGCGGGACTTCGGCGATGCGTTCAAAGTCTCTGTGGTGACTCAACCTTTGAAGTAACTACAGAAGAAAAACAAACCAACGTTGGGACACGCGGTCTCGAACGCTGGTCTCGTGGTTGAAAGTCTTGAGTTTTTGGACGCATCCACCTGACAACTCACTCAACATGTCAATATCTAATACTATTAATCAGCTCTGACCCGACAGCTGTGTTTAATCCATGTGTCCGCCACAAAAACCATCCAAACGATTTCCTTTGGCATTGTTTTCAGTCTGAGCCACACCAACAGACTGCAGGTCCTGAATTTCAAGACCAGGTTGTACTTAGACCTCTTATGTTGGCCTCTGGGCCGCAGACAGAAGCTGTGAACACTGACGTATTCCGCTGTATCAGACGTGATCACACAGATAACAGATCTACGGAGTGTGAATTAGGTGAACTCCTTCCAGCCGCTGACCTGGAGCGGCCCGGCGGAGGCCTGCTGGTTCCCCTGGGATTCACCAGGTGTAAATGTGTGAATCTGTGTGTGTGTGTGTGTGTGTGTGTGTGTGTGTGAAGCAGGACGGTTTATGTGAAAAAGAACATCCACGCTGAGTGAATCTCCTGCCGGATAAATAACGTTTTAACAAAAGTCAAATAAAGCTCGGTAGGAAGACGAGTGTGACTAAACAGATCACTTGGCGGGAGCTCGGCGTTGCATAAGAAAACACCACGCTCCCCCTGAAAGTTAACTCCTCGTCTCCTCCTGCATGTTTGGAGTCATTGTGACGGCTCGGACGGAGAACGCTTCGGCGGTGGGATGCGTGAAGCATCATCATCATCATCGCTGCTGTTATCTCCTGATCTCACTCGTTCACAGACGAGAAGCAGATCTTCTTCCTCCGCTCGTCCCTGATTGGTGTGAGCAGGATAAATGAGAAGGTATTATCAGTCAGTGGCCATGGAGCTGACAGGAGGAGGAATAATGAAAGCAGTGACTGAGGAGACGACGTTCCCGACCAATGCTAGTGGTTGCTAGCGTTAGCTCCGAAAACGGGTCAGCTGTCAAAACAACACCCACTCATCCGGAGAGTGTTTAGGAACATGCAGAGGGAGAATGGAAGGGAGGGATGTGAGGAGGAGGAGGGGGGGGAGGAGGGCAAAGGAATTCTGGGATGCACCCCCCCCCCCCCTCCCTTCCTCAGTCAGGAAACCACCAGCGGATTTAAGTAGAAACCAGATCTCTCATCCCTCGTCTGCATGTTGTGCTGGGATGTCCCGGCCTCATTATCCTCCTCATTATACTTCCTTTTATTCCCCAACATAAATACTACACCCCCCCCCCCCACATGCCTTTTGTCTGTCTCTCGCTTCGTGTCTTTATCTCTATTTCACGCTCCTTTCTTTTCTCTTGTTTTTTCATCCATCAGTCACTGTTTCTAACTCCCCCCCCCACATGTCCTCCTCGAGGTCTCCAGTTGACCATTAGAGGGCCAGTGATGTAATCAACCACTCATTAGTCATCGTGATTGACAGCTGGCATTGTGGGAGGGGAGGGGGGGCAACGTTGGTGGGTCGGCCTGTCACTGTTGGGCATCGGTTTGATCTGATTTCAAGACTGAGAGAGAGAGAGGGAGAGAGAGAGAGAGAGAGAGAGAGAGAGAAACAGATGCACATACATAGGCGTGTTTGTGTGTCGGACCCCCGGAAGGTCGGAGGTCAACGCCGGCCTGCAGAGAGCTGTCACACACCGGGACCCGGCCTTGGATGGCTGACAGACAAGTTGGCTTTTTAACTTCCTCGCTCCTCACCTGCTGGAGAAGACAGACGTGGACTTAAAACGTGATGCACAACATGTTCACACCAGAACCGAACCGGCCTCTGCGGACCAGATCCAGGTTCACAGAGGACATGCACGGCTCTCTGCTCCACCAGGCTGATTCATGTTCGAAATCCAACGGCTCCATAGAGAACAGCAGGAAAAGTACTTTTTCCACTCATTTCTACTTCATTAGTTTTCCCAAGAAGCCATAGCTCTGTGCTCGTACTGCTTATAGAGTATCATATATATATATATATATATATATATATATATATATATATATATATATTACACATGTTAAATGTATTTCTCTAAGACGAGTCCATCAATGCATTTGCAGACAAATTAATAAAAAATTCTACTTTGTACTTTAAAGTTGCTTCATGCAAAGCTCTCAGCATGGTGATGGATTGGCCGGCGGCTTGCAGCTAACAGTGCCAAACAATTGCAACGGTGCTGACAGAGCTGACACTGTTAGTGTTCACCTGGACGGGAACTTGAGGGTGCTTCCCTTCCCCTGATCAGCTGTAAACAACACACACAGAGGGAAGGCAGCTCCATGCTCTACTCAGGCAGCCTTTACACAAAAAAGCAATAATAACACACTCTTTTAAAGCTGAATAACTTTGCTGTTTGCAACAAAAGAGGCCTGAAAACTTTGGCTCCACTTATAGAAACCACTTCACTTTGACCATAAGAAAATAAAAAGAATATTTCTTTGCTTTAAATAGCAAAGCTGCACGACTAAAGTGAATTATCATTCCATTGGTGCTGCTATCTGCATGTAGAGCACCGACCGGACCCCGGCCTGTAAATCATCCCGGCAGGCTGACAGACGGGGGGGCGGCGTGCCGGGTGACGTGACCTCTGTCGGGGAAGCTGTCAGACAGGAAGATGTTGTGTCTCACTCCTGAATCCGTCCATAAGAACGGTAACAACAAGAGGCTTTAGAACATGTCACATCAAACAACAGTCATTAATCAAAACTGCCTGTCTGCTGTCTCCTGTCTCCTGTCTCACTCTCTCTGAGGCGAAGGCCTCTTATTATGTGGAGCTCCACACTTCATGCATTCACCTGCCAGACTGATGTGGATGCATCCTTCTTCTCTGCTTCTGTGTATTAACATTATTACTATTATTATTATTACTACGAGCATTATCTTTCCTTATTATTATTGTTATTATTATTACGACCATTATCTTATCCTATGTTTAGGGTTACTATTATTATTATTAGTGTGATCATTATCTTTCGGTGCCACTGTGTGTGAATAAATGGAACTTGGGTTCAGAAAGCGCAATAAAAACATAATTCTTAAAAAAATAACATTATTTATCTTTTTTTATTCTATTTTTTTTATTTACTAAGTTGAAGCTTCATTTTTCATAGTATCCCCTATTATTCTTGATATTAATTAAACCATTAACTTCACCTCATTTCATATCGTTGTGCGACCACCACACTGAAGTTTAAAATAATGACAGATCTGAGTTTAATGTTGAATGCCCTTCACTCAAGTGCAAACAATCAAAGTATGACGGATGATAATAATAACGCGGAGGACGAGTGAAGAAGTAACGGACAGAAGAGTGGCAGGGAAAGATGGATGAGGACGGAGCGGGATGGACGGATGAGGGAGAAGAGGGAGGTCTGACGTTGATTAATGACCCGCTCAGCATGTGTGTGTGTGTGTGTTGTTATGGTCATGTATGACAGGCTTGTTGCGGCCGTTATTATTTTTTTTGCACTCTCAGTATGAATATGTGATACAATGAATAAAAAATAAATGTGTTTGAGATTTGTTTATTTTGGATAAGATGGGTCTCAACATATAACACAATCACGACATAATAATATTTGAAAACAACAATGATACAACAACGTACACACAGGCAAACAAACACAAAGAAAATACAATACATACTTTATGAACAGCCCAGTTAAGGGACCGTCTGAAAATGATAATATGTGGAAAAGCAGAAAAGAGGGAGGACGTCTAAAAATACTGGGAAAGAAGGGGAGGGTCTTAATTTATTTATTTTTATTCCAGATTAATAGCATAGACTGCATATTAGAAGTAGATGTAGTCATTGTGATGTCACCACATTGCCGTCGCATTACTTTAACCTCAAAAACAACAACTCGCTACGAAGTCAAACTCCCGAGGGGGTCGCGACCTCTGCTCCTGCAAAACTTCCTGTTATTAGCCAACCAGATGATAACATCCTGATGACATCACCGCGCTCGTCCATCGCCATCATGATTGCGAGGCCATTGATGATTGGTGATTGTGGCGGGATGCTTGATTGTGGTAAGCACTCCTCCTCCGTGTGTGTGTGTGTGTGTGTGTGTGTGTGTGTGATAGTAAATGATGCTCAGGTCCGTCAGCTGCAGAGATGCGTCCGCATTAAAACTTGATTACCTGCTGACCTTGAACCCCAACAGCTGCACACCTTCTTCCCCGCCTCATGCCTCTCTGACTTCCTGTTTGCTGAACTGAACCGCGGCGTCTCACTCTCGTTGAGCGATCCGAGAGCGACTCCTCGAGATCGTGGCACCTCAGATGTTTTGTGAGACTTTGGGCCAATGATATCTGAGCGTGCAGCTCGCTGAGGTTGCACTTTAATTATAGCGTTTGTTGTGTTGGGGTGGTATTAAATAACCCCCCTCTGGTCTTGTCTTCCGTTCTTTCCATCCATCACAATGGAAGCATATTTGATTTGATTTTTGTAACCGCGGCCCGGTTGCACCATCGTGGAACTGCTAACCACAAAGCCAGAGAAAGATACTTTAAACTGACCCTGCTCCCCGCAAAAACTCCTTCAACCTTTCCTCTAAATCCTTCCCTCAAAGTGAAAAATGAGTTGAAATGAATACAAATCCCCCACAATCCTCTTTGGCTCGGTCCCCCCAACGGTCCCAGGTTGCACACGTGCACACCCTTCATGGCTACGCGGGTGTATTTAACACCTCCGCTCCACCCCGGTGTGTCTGTTGGCCAGGCTGCCAGAAACACCCTGTTAGCAGAACGCGAGACGGAGACGGGGAGCTAACGGCTGTGGGTGAAGCCAACAGACGCCTGGCGTTACTGACGAGTGACTGACTTTATACCCCCCAACCGTCCTGATGTACCTTTCATTTACAGCTCCTGTCCAGAGGTACACCAGGATATAACGGTCCGATCACCTGAGACAAAAGAGAAGTCGTTTTTTGAGCTTTAATGGATCACATTGACGTAAATTAGAACGGCAAAAAAAGAGTTCTAAACAAATCGGTAATAACACGAGGTCCGGCTGCGTCCCCGATAACGTACACCTGCTTTTGCCGCCACATCTACGATCAGCGGCGTCGCTGCGGCGGGAAAAACAGCCGTAAGCAAGCATGTCATGTTTGGTATCAACGGCTTCATTGTCATCTCCGGATTCATACGATAACACTATCTCTAAAGCCCACAGCAGCCTTCCAAAGAAAGCACTGTTTACAATGTCCGCTGGGATTAATAAGGAGATATCTTAAAATCTTATTCTACCAGTCAGATGATCCACACTCATTTTTTGTCATGTGTTAAAAAGTAGGCCAAGTCAACCGAGAACTGAGGGGGAATTATTCCAATTGTAAGATAATAATGGATCTAATTCAAATATAACCTTCTAATTCAATTTTCTACCAGTAAACAAGAATATTTAATTTAAACATATTTTATCAGAATATCAGCTTACAGTTACATTCTAACCAGATTGAATTATTTTCATTTTATAACAGATTTGAGTTCACTGTCTTTTAGCTCTGTTTTGGTCTCCACACACTCCTGAATGAAACGCCTGGTTCCACGATGTCCACTAGACAGTTCACTAACTGTCGACCATTTGGTTCAGTGAAGGCGAAATACATTTGATTTCTCAGAGAAGTGAAAGGAACCCAGGCCTTAAAGCCATAAAACCAAAACAACGAGCTGAAAGAAGCTAAAAGGATTCACAGAACTGAGAGAAAGTGCTGAGTTGGATGAGGATTCCTGGAACAGCTCCTTTCACGTTGCCATTGGTTACGTCAATATGGAAAGATTAAATAGTGCAGCTTTAAGGATTATAAAGTTAACTGGACAAATGCACGCATCTTTAAAACCAAACGGTGCAGCTGCTTCCAGTAATTTGTCTCTCCCATGCCCATAAAAACGTGTATTAATCTGAGAAATCAGCCGCTACGCTGAAAGAAGAAAAAAAACCTACTCACTCTCGGAAACATTTGGCACACGATTGATCGTCTCTGCCATGCACAATCAATCCCCTCGTATCTTTTACAGGACCCAGATGAACCCTGAGCCTTCTGAGCTCAGTGCGAGACGCTGAAACAAGACTGTGCGGTTGTTACAAGCAAGCAGAGCAAAGGGATGTCAAGGAAACCGCAAACCATTAACATCGTTTTACTGATGGAAGAGGGGAAAATGATGTGGACATCGCCCTCCATTGCGTCGACTAGATGACAAAAGAAACTGATAGTATACAAGAGTGACGGTATATATGCATGCACATGCATTTATGTCCACCAGAGACTCGTGTGTGTCCAAGAGATGGATATTATCCGCTTCACTGACCGCCTCGCTCTCTCTGCTAAGATGTTGTTTCACAGTCCAATGGACGATCGAGTTTCCGAACCCCAATCTGTGGTGAGCGACGCGTTGCCAATAACAGCCTTCTCATGAGTCCTGATACTAGCCCCGGTGAGTGCCAATGCCTAATTTTAATTATGGGAAACCTCTTGGTGGGCCAACAGCTTTATCACTTCTAATTGGCCCTGTTTCGAAACTATTTTGTCTCTGCTTTGAGCAACATTGAGCCGTTTTTTTTGGTCTTTCGTTGGAAGCTACAGTGATAGATGTTTTGGGAGTTTATCCTTCATGTGTCCCGCATGAACACTCCCCGAAATATTCCTCGTCACTTCCTATGATAACTAAGAGAGCAGTCGCATTTTGTTTCTCTAGAGGATGGAGCAAAGCTGCGAGGGGCTCCTTCTGCACTGAGACGCTGCTTCTGATCATTAAGCAGATACAGCGAAGGCGGCATTATCGAGGAGTGTGGAGCATAATGAATGGCTGATACAGTAGAGAAGATGAGACCCCATGGGAGAGAAGCCTGGGAATGAGGAGACAGGAAAATAGATCATGGGGAGGGAGAGGAAAATACCAGAGGGCGAAAGGTGGAAAAAACCTGCAGTGAAAAAGCAATGCAGAGGAAAAGCGATGCAGAGGAAACGGGTTTCCTCTGGAAGGTCATGAAAAGAAATGTAGATACGATTTGCAGAGAGCTCTCCCTGAAATATCATCTTCTCCTGCATCTGAACGGTGCACGGGATGAGGAGCTGTGGGTTCTCCAACCCGCGGGCTGCAGCGTCTCGCACATGTCCAGCAAGCCCAAAAGCCTGCTGAAGCCTATAACAAGATGATGAGGTGCCTATGAGGTACAAGGGGAGCAGGGGAAGAGGGAGAGGGAGGGGCTGGATAAGACGACGGGATCAAAGTCAGATTCAAACCGGATAGCTCTCCTTAAACCCTCCCGTCACTCTGGGTCACCCTATGAGCTCTGTCACCTTATGAATCCTCACGGAGACTTTTAGGATTTCTTTAAAAAAAACACACAAATGTATGATTTCCATCCATTGCCGTCGCCCGCATTCCGATGCAATGTGCTTTACTTTGCAATAGAAGGCAAAGTGTAGAACTTCCTCGGCTCCTCTGTGTTATCTATTAAATCAAATCACTCGTATTCACCCCGAGGTGTCAGATACTATGAGCTGAGCTCTGAAAGCCTGGCTCACATGGTTGAGGTCTGGTACCCCCAACCCCCCTCGGTTAAAGTCCAAACACCCTGATAGGGATCAGGTCCCCGGGCATTTCCAGGACTTGAGGATATTTGGGGCTGAGCCCAGATCTTCATCAAGGAAAACAAATTGGAAAACAAGCTCTATTTTTATGTTTTTTTTTTTAATGGAAGTACATGTGTTATACATGTGTTTAGTAAGGAGTTATTTCATTATTCCTTGGGTAGTGGAAAAGACTGGAAACGTGCTCTAGAGTTGCTATTGTGATGCAACACGGTGAGGTGTGTAGATGATGAAGAGAAATAGATATAAATTATACGACTCACTTCATGTACCTGTAGCTCTAAAATCATGTGCGTTTGCTTCGACAGCCTGTTATGTTACGACCGATGTTGCACATTCAACATGGGTTTTTTTTGGTCGATTACAGGCTTGCTTTTAAAATTAGATTCGGGGCTCCACTTCAAACATTCGGGACTTGAGCTCCTGGCGACGGCGCTGATCAGGTCTGTCCCGCTCCGAGTGTGTGATTGAGTGCTAAGCCTGCTTACCGTAAACCAGAGTGGGTCCCTTTATTGACGCTCTGAAGCCTTTAACTTAGTATGATATTCTTGGACATGTTGGCAGCGTTGAGTTCACACATGCAGTCTGTATTCATATGGATACCAAACAACTGAGGGGCGTGATCACGTCTACACTCAAAGAATAGTGGTGCTTTTTTGCCATTTTCTGGCTGCATTGATTTTGATCTGGATCTCTACTTTGATCCAGACTGAAATTTACAACAAATATACCAACATAAACATGCATGGTCCCCTGAGGATGAACCCTCCTGACTTTATTGATGCACTCACATGACTGTGAGGTTTGTGGTTTGATTGGAATACTATAAACTATTGGATAGACAAATATTCATGTTCCCCCCAGGATGAACTGTGCTAAATTCAGTGCTGCCTTAATAACGGCATCAGGGCGGCTGGTGCTAATGTGACTCTTGTTTTACATTATTGGGTTTGTTAAGGTTCACGTTGCCTTAAATACAAGTGAACCAGGACTTGTAAACACAAATCTCACGGACCCACAAGTAGCTCATTTATTAGACAGAGTTTGGTCATCGGACGTCCTGCCAGTTGAGAAGGTTTGGCAAGAGAAGGAAATGAAAATAAACCATTCCCAAATTGCAATACGTTTTAGTTGGACGTAATGAGCATGTTGGCGCCGTTTATTGTTGTTTACTTTATGTCTTCTTGGGTAACTCAATACCTGCCTAAACAAAGCAAACTAATTTTAATTAATCATACAGGCCTCCTTTCTTTCTCACTGTCTTTCCGCCTCATTGGGAGTGCAACACATGAAGCCATCAGACGTGGAGTTGGAAGAACCACGACATCTGTTGGACATTTTGTCAAGCTCTTTGTTTGTTTTCTCCTCCTCCTCTACAACTGGTCCACCGGCTCCTGTCATGCTGGGTTTCGTTGGACTGTTTGTGCCAGTAACCGGAGGGGGGGATTAACTTGTCGTCGAGTGCGTGCTGAATGGTGTCAAATGAATTGTGTGTAGCTATGTTATTTGTACAGTGGTTGTCATCGTAGAAGGCCGATTTCATTCATCGCTGTGCCTTCGACCCGACACACGGCCACAGAGTGATGTCTGACAAACAATACCCTGGAGGACGGAGCTAAAGTGCTGCAAGCTCAGCAAGCATACGGCTGCATGTGTCCGTACGTCATGTTTGCACATTAACAGACATGAGCTTGATACCACTTAGAGCAGTCCCAGTCCCTGCACTTACAAGTTGATCGCGTTGTACCTCCAGGAACCCAGTGGTTTTGGATCAGGCTCTAGGCTCTGCCCGGTTTAGCATGGTTTCACTTGAGAGGAATTGGTCTCTTGAGGCTTCAATCACACCAAACAGGCGCCACAAAAACGCCCCTTGGCAAAAGTTTGTTGGGCAAACCAGCTGATCTGTCTATGGAGGGGGGGGGGGGGGGGGGTGTTTCTGCAACCAGCCGAACAAATGTGGATTCAAGCAGATGAGGATGAGGAGGAAAGAAAAATGCCCATTAAGAGCAGAGGTTTTGTTTATCTAAAACCACTGGAATCAACCTTTCGTCTGGTTCTTGGAAGATTTGATCAGCCGCTTGGGCAAAATGTGACATGGAAGACGATGCGACTCTGCATCTTTTCTTTCTTTTCTTCGCTGATCCTGCCCCTGGACCAGTCATGACTACAAAATAAAAACCTCCTCCCTAAAACTTTTAATTCTTACGCCAAACAAACGTTTGTATTCCCATGTGGAGAAAGAGTATTTGTACATGACTCATAGAACACTTTATTACTTAAACTACTCACTCCTCAACTAATATGTGATTCATACAGTTCAGGCCCGACGTCTTTGTTTCTCCTTTTAATTCACTGATAGAAACACGAAAACCTAAACCCTGTTAATTAGAACAGCTAATGTATGTGTACCTCAATGTGGTGTTGCCACACATGGGGGGGGATTTATTGGCCATTTTAAAAAGTCTTCTTTCTTGTAGGATGTTTCAGTTCGCCAGAGTAGCCACACAGACACACTAATAAAGCTTTCCAATGCCTCACAGCAGCACACAATATCCTTGCAAAAACAACGATGACCAATCCAGTGCAAATGCCCTCATAAAAAGCATCTTGACGTGTGACTGCTGATGGAAACTCTCTGTTCTATAACAGTCCTGGAACAGAACGCAGAGGGCTGTCTACTCTGAGAAGGCAAGGCGGTTTTGTAGAACCTTTAAAAGGTGCCTTGAAAAAAGGTGCTGCAAACGTTCGGTAAGAAAATGCATAAAAAAAATGCTACTTTGTACATTACAAAGGTGTTAAAACTTCAGGGTATATCCACTGCATCCACATGGCTGTCAACAAGGCGACAGCTGAGCCAGCAGCTAGCAGCCAACAGTGCTAATCATGCAAACAATGGCAAAAGTGCTGACAAAGATCATTATGAGTTGTATCTCCAGCAGCTAGCAACAAACTTCATAGAGTCTATGATTTACAGGCATGCACGGCTGATCCCGGCAATATCAAAGTACAGAGAAGCTCAGAAAAAACACACACACAGAGGGAGCGACTTCAGGTAGCCATGACTACACTATATCTTCACAAAGCAAATAGCTGTAATGTGCTGTATTAGTGCCCCTGAATGCCAAATGAGAGAACTTTTTAAAGAGTGCACCCATGACATCTCCTGGCTGGCCGGCTGGCTGGCTGGCTGGCTGCATGGGTGGGTGGTGGTTTGGGTGGGTGGGTCGGCGTGTGGTTGAGCGGTGGTGAGTGTTTCTTGGCTCGATGTCATGTTTTTTCCAGCATGAAGAAAACAAGTCTATTTGTGAAGTCGCGACATGAGCAGAATGTACCTTTGCTACAGAGGCATGCTACGTGTCCCCACAGGCTCCTGTGTGTGTGTGTGTGTGTGTGTGTGTGTGTGTTTGCCGGTGCCGACTTGGTGGCTGGTTGGTGTCATTCGTGTTGTCATTGGGCAGCTTGGCCGGTGAGCTGTGTTATTACCAAAGCTTGGTTACACACAGACATGACCAATAATGTATACAAGAATACACAGCAGCTTTTTAAAATATTCTTTTACTGATAGAGTTTCATCAGACATTTAAACAAACTTTTAATTAAAGGAGACACGTCATGTTTAGGTGTCGAAATGAATCCAATCACCACAGATTCTCCCCACGTCCACAATACCCTTTCTTCCTCCTCCTCTAAGGTCTTACATCACCCATCTGTGTGTGAGAATATGAAATGAAATAGTGTGTGTGTGTGTGTGTGTGTGTGTGTGTTTGTGGGACAGGGATAATGAAGCAGAGCAAGAGCACAAGGCTGTAATTTCGTAAACCATGAGATTGCGGGGGTATCAGCATGGCAGAACAAATCAGATGTCACAGTCACGCCGTCTCCCTCTCTCTCTCTCTCTCTCCCTCTCCCTCGCTCTGCCACTTTTCCATCAGAGGTATAGTTAGCGTAGCGGGTATTAGCCCGTACCCACATCCCTCAGCCATAACTCTGAGGTCAGTCCTGCTGTTTAAAATGAGCTCTCTGAGGGCAGTCCGGCAGTGTGAGCTCCCGCATCGGACCGAACGGCACCAGATCCACGAGGACCTAAACGAGGACCTAAACGAGGACCTAAACGAGGACCTATTGAATAGTTTCCCACCGCAGCTCTCGGGTCGGTGAAGTCAAGAAGCAAATAAATGGACAGTGTTTGCTCAGAAAAACCACAAAGACACACTGAGAACCTTCACACAGACCATTTGTATGTTTAGTTTAATAAATTAATTTAAGTCACTTGAACCGTTCCCTCATATTTGATATATTTAAACATTGATTTATTGCAAGGAATCAAGTTTGTTCTCTTTGTAATGTCACATAAACCTAGTGATATATGGTATTAGAGTGACCTACAGCTGCCACTAAATGTCCTTGGGCAAGACACTAACCACTGTGTGTGTGTGTGTGTGTGTGTGTGTGTGTGTGTGTGTGAGAATGGGTCAATGAGAGGGAAATAAATGCCATATAACTGCAGCCTTTTCTCACAGTGATCTACGATGCTAGGAGTTGTGGAGCTACTTTGGACACTACTTTTCATGCATTCCCAACTTTAACTTTAAACCATTTTCCATGCACAGATTAAGTTTTAAATCGTTGGCTTTAGACTTGTGGTCGTAGATCAAGACCAGGGGTTTTAGAAGTTGTCTAGTCTACTGTTGACCTTCTTATCATGCAAAAAGTTTGTTGTAATATAGAGCTAGATTCCCTGTGGTACAGTAGTGCACACTTGGAAACTCTTAAAATGCAGCCGAAATGGAAAATGTCATTTAACAATTTAAATTCACTTTCATATTGTGCACCAATATATGTCAAAAATAAGTTCCAAAATCGATGATTCCTTGTATTTTCATATCAAAATCCAATATTCTTTGCTTCCTGGAAAATCTATTATAACGCATACTTACATCAGCTAGTACCAACACAATTTCAAGCAATAATATCATGACATCCATCTGTTAATTCATCTGAAACTTTTAATAGCTCAGAACTACGATCAATTTCATTCTGAAATACATCACGCGACAGAAGCCAGATACTGAAATGAAATGCTGTAAAGCTTGCATGGAGATTAATAATATACGATTTTGCCTACTTTGAAGGTTCTTGAGCTCAAACTAATGTTAACTGCTATGTTAAACCAGAAAAGGTGAAGGGAGATATTCCCCCCATCCATGATTTGACCAAAATTGGGAGATACAGTATGTGTTGCGGCGGTCTGCTCTATCAGGTTGCAGGTTGAGATCACATGACTGGAAGACAAAATGACTCAGGAGCAGCGTTTGTGTGCCGGGACGTGATAAAGCTGTGGAACAATCATCCTAAAAATGAGCTCATTCATACGCTCCATGTCGTCTCCAGTGTGATGTACTTTGACCGGCGTGGGAGGAAACAAATTGCAGACATTACAACACATTACAGAGCCAACTAATCAGCTTACAATGTAAAGGCGAGTACAAGAAGAACTGCAGATGGTCCTTTTCTGAGAGTTGTTAGTTATATATAGTTAGTGTCTTTACATGCATGATTTTTCTCCATTATGTTAGTCAGGAGATCAATTATTGTGAAATCTGGCCGGCGTTTCACTCGACCTTGAACGGGTACAAACACTTTTACTCTTAGTTCTGTTCAAACAAAACCTGACCCTTAATCAAGACCCTTTCATAGGATTAGCATTGCCTTCTACTGGATACGTCTGTGCCCCAATAGGACAGGAGGCCCCTCGTCCACTTTAATGTCCCAATAATGACACCTTTTTATTTGCCCCTTTTCTATATTCAACTGAGCCCAGAGAGAGCCACTCCTGGCAGCACTCCTACCATATTGAGACTCCTGGCTACAGGCCTTAATTGGACATCAATGCTTTTGGACAATGACTCTTTGGCCTTTCGCTGTTGTGTTTCTGCCTGGCACCCCGTCGGAGAAGCAGATCCAAAGCAGCTACTTCAACACAAAAAATGACTTTAAACCTGTCACATAAAGGTGGATAATTGGAGGAAAATTCAGTGATCTGTGATTTGACTGAAACGGGGAAAATCGTCTCAGGAGGCATTTTTCCCACACCTTGTTGATCCTGAGGACTTAAGCCTGTCGGACTGGCAGAGATGGGTCACAGCCGGCGGTGACTCAATGCTATTGTTCGTAGGGTGGGAAAGAGGAATAAGTGAGAGACGGGAGTGGAAAACAAAACGGAAAAGTCTCAGAGCCATTTTTTATCCTCGTCCTATTCGTCTTCGTCTCTCAGGCTGCCGCTGAGAGGCATCTCATATATCTTGATGATGAATATGAATTCGCAGTCGAGCAAACATGCAAGCTTTCGAAAAGCCAAGTGGCGCGGGACTGACAGCGAGACTGACCCAGATGGACAGCCAGACAGATAGTCATCCTGCAACGCCAATCTCACCTTGTCCTCCGAGAGGCTAGTGTTACTGGGAAAATCCCACTCCGCTTGCTTGCCCTGTCAGTTCCGTACAGCTGGCACCCGCCTATGGACGGATGACAGAACGAGGGAAAATTGGGATCCAGTGGGACAAAGAGTGGGAAGGATGTGGGCGAAGGTGTAGTCTTGGGTTTGTGATTGGAAGTAATCTTCTCCCACCTTTCTCACCTCTTCTCATTGCATCCCCCTTCGATGTTTCTACCCAGACAACCCTGTTAAAGTGGCTCCGACACTTCCCTGGCGAACAACCACTCTGGATGTCACTATGTTTCAGCAACACTTAAATCACCACAAGTCCCACAGTCCAAGGGCTGAAAAAAAAACCTTCAACGTACAACAACAGGATGCAAGTGCGGGGGAAATAAGGTGGCTTGTTTCAACTTTAGCTTTACGCTGATTTTTCTCGACTTCCGTACAAATTAGGTGCCATTATTGGGCCGACAAAAGCCCCACTCCAAAGGGGGGGTGGGGTGAACTTGGAAGGGCCATCTAAACAAACGCAACAATGGTTTTTATTGTCGCACCGGCTCAAACTCACCCACACAGCCCTGGCAGGGAGCACAGCTTTCAATGGAACGGCCCGTCAGCGAGCATCAAGTTGATCCGGCTGATTATGAACTTAGCGAGACATGGCTTCACTTTCTCTCTTTTTTGCTGCCACTCTGCCATGTTGTTGAATGGAGAGATAAAGGAAAAGGCGTCTGTCAAGTTGGTGTTTTTTTGCTCTTCCTTGAGTTTTTTCCAACTGTTTTCTTTAATAGCTCCCATAATAGATTTTCTTGCTGCTCCGCATTCCCTTTCGTGTGTGAACAATGAGTTTCGGTGGCTGGTCTAGCTAGCAGCGGGCCCTCCCGGCTGGCACCGTATGTCCATCACTGTGCTGGCAAAGTGGCTGTTTAAAGCGCAGCATGGTCTGTGCTGGAAAGCCTCTGGTTGTTAGTGGTTAACCCAGGGCTCCCCACGGGGCTCGCTGCTCACTCGTCATCCTGCCAACCTCCCAGTCAATTGCATAAAGTTTCCGGTGTTAATGACGTAGGAGTGATCATTCACAAATGTAGGACGGCATATAAGCTATGTTTAATGGTGAGAAATAACCATATTTTCCATGTTTTGATATTGCCAGAAGAAGAAGAAAAAAAGGATTTTCTTGTAGCAGAGAAAGTTCCCCTATATGAAGATATATCCACCATTGGTCCCGTAGACTATTGTTACAAATCCTTCTACACTCCCAGAGCCTCATAGGGATCCACTTTAGATTCTGAAGCGCAGTAACTCTTGCTGACTGTTTGCAAGGCTAGTTGGGTAGCTAGTGAGCCACGGCCGTAGACTTTATATGAAGCCGATGTAGTCTTCGTTAATGAATAGGTTTGTGACCATATTTGGACTGCAGAGGAGTGACGTGTGGATCTGACGAACACCAACTTTACTGGATCTGGATCTTCTGGATTCTGGTGTGAAGCTGTTAACAAAGTAAGCTTCCAGAATTCAAGGTAATTATACCTTCCATTTGACTCTAAATGAAACCGTATCTTACAAAAGTCTAAGTTATGATGATTTGATTCCACCTTAAACTTTAAATGCTGGTGTGACGGGGGCCTGAACACAGAAGGTAATCTTCTTCATGAAGAACTGAAAGGTAAATGAAGGTTGACTCCTGCCCCGGATAAGATGGCATGCCAAGGTTACATCCCTCCCTCCTCTGGACCAACAGCTAGAGGAGCTTCCTCTCCTCCCTCCCCCTCCTCCAGCCTTGACTCTGTTTTGCATCTCGCTCCCTTCCTGCACTCCTTCTTCTCTTTATCTCCTTTATCTGTTGTTTTCCCCTCCCGGCTGTGTTGTTGTCTGCACTTCCTTCCTTCGTCTATCAGCTGTGAGCGGGAGCTCAGGTGATTGACCTTTATAACAGAGTGATAAATGTCTGACACCTGACCAGTGGACACAGAAGAAGACCTCAAGTAACCCACAAATGTACCTCAAAAAAACTCCAAAGTTACATGAAATGATTAGCTATTAATTCGTCCGCTCCAATCATGATGCCTCACAAAATGTGCTCACTAAATTTGTTTTCAATGCCGATACCTCGGCCCGACCACAAGCCCCTGGCTGCGACACCACGCTTGGGTTTTTACGACTTTTCTCATCTCCTCCACTTCCCTCCTTCTTCTTTTTCTCTGATGATTATTTCTCCATGCTGTGCTCCTGCATGTGTCTGGTCTTGGGTATCGCAGTCTTTCTGGCAGGCTCCGGCTCCGGCTAAGTGTTGCGTGGTGTTTTGGTTACCGTGGCGAAGCCTGCTGCCATGCAGCACGCCGAGTTTTTCAAAACGTCCATTCAAGTGGGATAGAATTGTTACGTAAAGTTCACCGAGCCGATTATTTCTTAATCATTGATGATTTGGCTTGCCAAAAGTGTATTTCAGACCAAGGGCTTTCAGTAAGTTACCTAATAAGTGCCATTTTGTGTTTGAATGTGATATCAATCATTCTGTGAGAGTGCAGGTTGCCGATGTTATGTGTCTCTCTCTCTCTCTCTCTCTCTCTCTCTCTCTGTCTCTCTGTCACTGTCTCTGCGTTTCAGATACGCCGTCAAACATCGGAGCAGAGGTTGAGTGTCTAAAGGGCATGACGCCCAAAACCACAGCGCCATCAGAGGAGAAAACCACAGATGCAGCTGTTCAGACAGAACAGAGCGACGGATAAGTTTCTCTCCCTCTCTCTCTCCCTCTCCCTCTCTGTCTCTCTCTCTCATTTTTAAAGACGGGCCTCATTAAATGGAAGGAAGGCTGCCCAGGTCCAAAACCAAAAGAGAGTCATGCCCCTCGAGAGCGCTGCGCTGCTAACCAGAGCGCTGGCACGCCGCGACGTGGAAAACAAGTGAATCAAATGCGACCGCTGAGCTGCAGCGAGCGCACGGAGACATAATATTACACGGTATTACGTGGGTTCGGTAACAAGGGATCAGCTGTAGCAACAGCTTCACAAAACAGTGGCGAAACACTGCATGATGGCTTCTTCTTCTCTTTTTTTACCATTGGTGGAGGTCGTGTAACAATCTGTGGAAGCAAACAAACCGGGGAGACGTGACGGTAAAGTCTCACCTTGGATGGTGGAAAGTGGAAAATGCATTCAGCTGGAAAAAAATATATAGATTAATATATCTTTATATTGTTATTATTATCTCATGAAACTTTGATTTCAATCATTAAGGTAGATATCAAATGTAGAATATTTTCAAAAACCTTTCCAGAAAAGATATTCTTTCTAAATCCCTATGATGTTTATAGTAAAAAGTAATTCATTATTTATTTAAATTTATGTATTTATTTTGATCAGTAAGTCCTTTGGTTAGTGTATCAACAATACATGGATTTTCCCTTTTTTCTATGATTATTAGGGAAAGCAATAACCAATTTAAGTGCATCATAAATTACTTTAGGGCTGTTATTGATATACGATCTATGTTTCACTTTGCTTGAAAGAGTTAGTCAGAACATTCTGTATTATTAAGTAATAAAGTGTTTAATTATTTCTAAGCTGAATATTTTTATTTTAACACAAAGCTTCTGAAGAGCAAAAAGCAGCTTTTTCTTCATTAGTATTTGGACCATTTGTAACGAATTCTAAGGAAACCAGACTGTGTAACTGTTGCCATGACAACATGTGGTGGTCATATTTGATTTGACTGCATTAAACACTGAGACAACAGAATACTTACCAATGATAACAGATGGTGTTTACAGTATGTGGTGGTTCTTTATGCGTTGTGTTTAATACCGACTGGAAAAACAAACGCGATCTTTTGTTTTTCTTTTGTCAACATCTCATTAGTGACTCTTTCAGATTACACACAGCCGATATGAACGTTTGCTCATGGACACTAAACCCACATGTGCAGAACTGAGCATGAAGTCCTGCTGTGTGGATGAAGCCACTTTCCAGAGAGACGTGGATAAAAAAGAAAAAAGGAGGAAGGAATGTGGTAAAGATGTCTGTTTGGTCACGCTCCATAACCGACAGCCTCAAACAAACAGGCTTTCAGCTGCTTCTGTAAACCGTCCTACCTGAGGCCGCCCTCGTCCTCCCAGCATGCCGTGTGGTTACAGCTCCTGGCAAAATCCTCTCTTTTTTTAGTTTAATGGACCATACAACACCTACTTACATCTTTTTTTCTTTTTTTTTTTTACCAAAAGACCAAATCCCAGCCAGCATGGAAAGCAGAACCCACACGGTTCTGCTTCAAGAAATCAACTTAACTTAAAGTCAAGCTGAACGGCGTTTTGGCAAATTGATGGAAGGATGGATGACATATTATTATTGGTTGGTTTTAGCTGATGTAAGCACACGTCATATTTTGTTTTTCCAGGAAGAAAAAGTTATTGGATTTTGATATTAAAGTATGAAATTGTATTTTTTGGAACAAATATTTGAAATAGGTGCACAATGACTGGAAATGTGATCGAAAAGTAGTAAAATAATTGTTTTTTTCTTTAAATCTCAACTAACCAGTTCCAGTGAAACAGCATCTCAAGTTTCTATATTGTTGATGTCCTCAACTCCTAATGTTTACATAACTGTGATGGATGAAGTAGTGATTCATTTTTTTTTTTTTTCAGATTTTCTTAAGATAATCTTTTCACACGTGTTAGATTTGGCTGGAAACTTCTTCTTCCAGTGATGTTTTCATCTATTCAGTTTACATATTGATGATATAGTAAAACAGCATTGATGAAGGCTTTCTAGTGGTATTAGTTGGAGGTCACTTAACAAAGTTTTTCTTTTCCACCAGATCTCGGGCAATTAATCTTTCTTCAGCCTTTCACATTGAACACTATAAATAGAATAAACTCTCCTTCTTCTATGTGAGACGTGGAGTCATCGCTGTGTGTGGTTGGGATACCTCAGTCAGGCTGAGCCGCATCCCCCCCACCACACACACACACACACACACACACAGATCAGATTCTCTCAGATAACACCGGAGTGCTCGGTGAACACAGCCTGTTTGGCTTCTCCTGCAAACAAACGGATCGGGTTTACATGCGGACGCTCCGTCACGCGCCCCCCCTCCACAGGTTTGTTTGGCCAGCGTGGCGCCCCGTGCACATACACCTGGGAATCGAACATGCATGCACACACACACACACACACACACACACACACACATCGCAACCCGGCGTACATGCAAGAACACACACACACAGTCTGTAGCCAGAGATGAAAAAACCACAGTGTTGTCTTTATTGAAAACATTTCCTGGTTGTCACGGCAACTGTCACAGTGAGCCAAGGAAATTCAAACCGCAGATTTTTCAGCATCTACCCCGTAAAAGATGACAACTATTTGTCTTGTCCCACGTTCAACAGCGAAATGATATGGTATCGAGTCTGCTCCTGCGGGAACATGAAAGCCTCCGAAACCTCAGCTGAGCTGCTGTGAAAGCACCATGAGGCTCATGTGGGAGATGGAAAATCAATTTCTGATGACCCTTTAAATACTTTTCCACCAGATAATCACGGAGCATTGGATTACCTGAACACACAGGTGATGGTGAAAACAAGGTTGTATCGAGTTTTAACTCTAACAGCACGAATTCCACAACTTGAAAGATGACATAGTCTGGAGTACAAGAAGTACAAGTGGACGCAACGTTTCCAGATCGGTTTCTTATTAGGCAACCAGCAGAGCCCGGAGGAAAACAAAGACACAAACAACACAGAGCCATGACGGTACACATAATCACAGATTCCTGTTGCCGTACGATGTCCCCAAAAACCTTCTACAACGTTCTGCTTGGATTTGAAGGTTGAGTTTGATAGAAATGCTACACTGAGGCTGCGATTTCCCATTCTGAAATGAGAAGCCGGCGCTGAAGTGCCTTAAACTTGCATTCTCTCTACTGGCCATTAGGGGGCGACTCCTGTGGTTACAAAAAGAAGTCTGATTGCATGGAAATCTATGGGGAAATTACCTACTTCTCTTTGATTTATTATCTCAGTAAACATTGGAAACATTGTAATCTCTAGTTTCAAGTCTTCTTCAATCCAGCATGATGTTCATTTAGTACATTATGGTCAAATAGAACCATAAAGCAGGGGATGCTTTAGGCGTGGCTACCTTGCTAACAATGCAATTAGCTTCTTAGCTTATTACCTTAGCTGTAAAGTTCACCTCAAATTATGAAATTATGCTGCTCTGCTGCTTGTGTTTGCAAGCGTTCCAAATTGGTGACACAAACATAGTCCACAGACCAATAGGTAACATCACCCACTCCTTTTTTTGCATTTTATATGAATATACTTGGAGGGAAGGTGATACCAAAATGGTTGGGTGTGCTTACGTTTCAAGAAAAACTCCACCCACTCAACTCATCTGATGATATTCCATCTGCCCCCAGAGCAGTTTGGGTATAAAACCCAATCGGAGCAGTCCACTGTTTTACACATTACTATGATCTTTGGGTACAATTTAGGCCAAGTACTTTGACATGTACTTAATGTGTTACCCATACTACTGGGTGTGGAGCTTCAGTAACCTACCTTTTTTTGGTATGAATAGAAATGTGCCCATAGGACTTTCAAAAGTGTGCTTCATCTGTTGGGCAGAAAAACATGTATAATACAAAAGGTACACAAAATATACCAAAGTACTTTTAAACAACTTACATAACACGTTGTTGTATGTTTATTATGTTTCAAATCAAGAGCTCAACAAGCTTTGCACATATAGCAGTCACCATGAGAAGTGTAGCGCTGACACTAGACATTCCCATTCTGACATGTGTTAATCATTTGGACTTTATACTGTTATTCATCTCAACACTTGTGTTAAAATGGGTTTTTTTTTTCTGCTCCCCACCTCGGATATAAAAGAGGCAGCTTGCATCATTGCACAGAAGTAGTGACACCATGGGGACCGAGGACTTATGAAAACAACCGACTGTTCACACCTACATACGCGATACACAACACACTTGCGTCACCCATTCATTAACCAAAATGCAGTAGCAAGCGTTCTGGAAAGCAGACACCCTCCGGTGTTTCGAGCCTCATGCCATGCAGGTGACAATTTGCCAGTTAAAGATATGAGCGATCATTAACTTTTAACAGGGCAACAACCAACCCTACCCAGGGTCCCGCCCCCTGCAACAGCGAGGGGTGGGATTTTACTGGCTTGTTAACGTGACTGACAGCTCAACGAGCTCTGGTCTGTTTGTCTGCTGCGATGCAACGGCGTCCATGCTGGATGACGACAGTCGGTCGGTAGTGCCAGTGGGTTGTTGGCTGCAGATATTACAGCGTGCAGGTCGGTGCCAGCTGGTTGGCTATAAGCACTGTGGTCATTAGACACGCATAGCTCACTCTCTCCCTTCTATCATCCACCATGCTTGTTAACTACTGACCAAGAAGAATCCGGCAAGGACAAACAGCTGATAAAGTGACATTCTAAATATTTGTCGGTTTCTGAACGTGAGAACTGATTCTCCGATGGACACTCCTAACATCGATATAAAAATCGACACATTGATGCTCCCAACTCACATAAGTTATACATTAATATATAGAATGGATATGTATTTACTCATTAACTGTCACTTCAAAGTAAAGGATACAGTGGATTTCTGTATCAATGTTGTGTCCAAGGCAACGATTTAACTGCAGTTCACTTTTGCTGCTGGATTTACTGATGATATTCACTTCCTTTGAGAGAAACACTGTGCAGTGCTTTATTCAAAGATGAAAGCAGCAATTCCTGAACAAACGGCGACACTCTACGAATGGCCACAGGCTCCAAAACAGCCACAGGGTCCAAACGGCCACTGGCTCTGAACGGCCACAGGGTCCAAACCACCACAGGGTCCAAAATGGCCACAGTCTCCAAACAGCCACAGGCTCAAACGGCCTTGCGCTCTGAAGAACCACGGCTCCCGACAATGCTGCAAGCAGCAATACTGGCATCTGAGAAATCAGCCCACTACAAACGACATCCGCCCCAAAAAAACCACACCGCAAAAGTCCACTAGTGATGTAGAGTTGACAAAAGCTGAGGCAGTCATTGAGAGAGAGAGAGAGAGAGAGAGAGAGAGGCTTAACCATCAGAGGAAAATGACAAAAACTGGAAGCCATAAAACGCTGTGACATATGACTCAAACATCAAGCCTGGATGTGCTAATCCAGCATGATTCAGTAGATCGTCTTGGAGCAGGTGAAACAGGCGCTCGAAGTAGTCGAGGACAAGACCTTTCTCACGGAAGACATTAGGACACGTCACGGTAGGATAATGATTAATGATGGCTCAGTTCCATTTAGTGGCGTCGGGTTCATGCTTTGCTGACTCACTGTCACACGGCCGTGGTTAACTGGGACGCCGGACTACAATGTTATTAGAAACACCTGTGTTTTTCCTATGAAAACTCCAAATGCCTGCTGTGATGAAGTGTTGCATCGGCGGGTGGGAAAAAGACTTTCACAAACATCTCCAGCAGGTTTTCATCGTGTTACATCTTAGAAAGTTTACATGCTGAAAAGAAACAAATGGAAAAAGTGTTTCGTTTATCGGTAATATTATGTCTTTGTCCCGTACGCCTGCATGTGTCCTCCGATTTGACTGTTATCTGTACAGACAGTATCCAGTGCAGCATCCAGACGAAAGTAAAGAAAGTCTGGCTCAGACGGTGCCTGGGGACAGATTTATACATAGGAGATCTGGATGATTACACACCATGAAAGTTCTCTGTGATAGATATTGGAAAACAGCCTTCACACCAGCCAATAAATCAACTATAGGATACAGTAGCCAGTGCTTAAAGTCTGGAAATCACAATGCAATGTGACGGGAAAGTTATCGTTTATTTTATGATACGAGCAGGTAGGGCTGTAATCATTGTCCGATGTCAAGGTTTCTGAAAATTGTAGCTCTTTACAATGTCTGTGAATAGCATCAGCTGAATGGTTACGGTTATGGAGGGATTGGGTTTTGGCAAATGAACAATGGTTAAGATATGGTTAGGCAATAGAAATACTTGGTTACATGTTGGGAAAGATTGAAGTTATGGTTAAAAATCTAAAAATAAATTGATGGGAAGCAAACTACTGTAAGGCCTCCTGCAGGAAAACAAAGGGACGCAGTACTTCCTACATTGGTACCAAATGTTGGCAATAGGTGTCGTCCAACAAGATCTACATTTCCGTTCGTCCACTCTCCTCATCATTTTCTCACACCGGCATTGGAAGATCCCGATCCTTAAATCTTGACCTAAAAGGTCACCTTGTTGGGAAAGCAATCAAGCCAGAAGACTAGACCCAGGCTAGATCAGAGGTAGGTTGGCATTTCATTTCTTATCTCCCAAAAGAAGAAACGCTGGAGTCAGGAGACAGAAGAACACATTAGAGACATAGCAAGCCTTGGTCAGTGGCCCTACGCTTTAAACTGTGATGGTCTAGGTACCTTTCTGGCAGATCAAATCAGATTTGCCCCGTCAGGGACGACGTGATTATTATATGCTCTGTCTGTCTCGTAATGACATGTGTGGGATTACATTGGAGTTATCTGAAAGCCTTGTGCGTCACATATAGATGGGTGCTTCCATTCTCCGTCGGGTACTACCACTGCACTTGTAGGCGCATCTGAAAAAACGCTCCGGAGCAAACAAGAGCGTAGATTACAAAACATTCAGTCGACCGTATCTAAGAGCGTAACGCTTCTACTAAAAGTTTAGACAATCATCTACTTTGAGTTATTTTGAATTGAAGCATCAGTGAAGTTCCATCCATTAAAGTGGATTTTTCCACTGCATTAAGCCGTTCTCAGGGGCCCATTGATTGCAAACAAGCTGTTATTTTTATCTGCTTTGCATTGGGCTGAGTTTATCATTACATATTTTTCCTAAGTTTAAATGTCAATGCTGCTGCATTGTTCCAACGTAAACAACGGTTCTGTATGGTTTCAGAGCGTTTGCCATCTTTATCTCAACTTACACCGGCGGAGGCTGCAGAGACGTTCTCTTCCTCTGATTAAACCCTTGCATGCGCTATTATCCCCCAGCCTTAATATTTGATCAGATGTTCCCTCTCATGATTTAGGTGTCAATGATTCCTTCCTGTGCGTCCGTCTCTCTCTTGCAGAGGAGGCCGATTGTCTCTTCTGCAATGCTGGTCTGAGGCCAGCTGGCAAAGAGTTAAAGAGGCGCAGTGGAGGAATGATCCTGGAGAGCATTAACGGATTCCAGATGACCTGACTGGCCCACCTGTGTGTGTGTGTGTGTGTGTGTGTGTGTAGTGTGTGTGAGTGTACTGGGTAGCGCCGCTGCTTGTTATCTCTCTTCCCTGAAAGCAGCTCGGTATTTCATGAATCCTCTCTGGGGGTGTCTGTGCATGTTTGTGTCTGATTGCATCCCTGTAAGATTAGTTGCTTGGTTGCTTTCATCTCTCCATTCACACACACACACACACACACACAGCAGAGGAGTTATAAGGCACTGCATAGAGAAAAGAGTAGAAAAATATCCAGTAATAAAGAGATGCTGCACTATAAATGCAACCAGGTCAATGCCAACCGCAGCACAATAGTACAGGGAACGCCAAGTAGAAGCCCGTCACCAGTGCATGTTCACACACACACACACACACACACACACACACAAAAACACGCAGTCGGCCTTCAGGAATCTTGTACAAAACAACATAAAGTATATGGAGCAATATGTGTTTAATAATCCAACATTCTGTAAGCCACATATACCCTAATGCTTTGGCACAGCGCACCCATCCCCCGGTCTCTTTACAGGGCACCCTACGGCCACCGTCATGCGTTGAGGGCTAGTTTACGATGCATGGGAAAACGCAGCCTTGGCACGGCAACCCCAACGCACTCTAACGCGGTTCAGTTACAACTGGGGGAAAAAAAGGTGTCTCACGTTGACCACGGCTTGTTATACAAATCTATATTTTGCTTAGGAATGTAAGAGAAAAGGGCAAGTGTATAAAGTTCCCTGCATCCTCAGATAAACTCAAGCTTAGCTCACATTAGCTGAACATGGGGAGCTAAAGTGACTCCACACTTGTACTTTTTTAGCATGCTAACATGCTAAACTAAGATGGTGAAGACAATAAACATTGTTCCAGCTAAACATCAGTGTGTTGCATTGTCATACTGAGAATCCTAACCTTCATTAGTGGTTTCTATAGCACGGGACAATCGTGTCTAATCAGAGTTAATAAGCATTCCCTTTATGTCTTGGATTAAGCAGTTGGATCAGATTTCAGAGAAAACTTCGAAAGGTCCTCGGAAATCATGTTGTTGGTTTTTCCCCAAACACCTGAATAGTTTTTCAAGCCTTTCCTGATGTATTTAATGTGGGAGTAACTGAAGATAATTCTAGTTATTTATTAGCTATTATGTTGATTGGCCGGTGGTGCTGCAAACAACACGCAATGTACGACCTATTCATAGGATAGTTATATTTTTGTGGTCTTTTCAAAATAATAGTCAATATTTGAAAAAATTGTAAAAATTGTATCTTTATTTTTTCTTGTGGTATTTAGGGCAGCCGACCAGCCTTTAAACATATGTGCCCAATGATAACGAACAAACTCCCGTGTTGACACATTTATCTGTTTCCTACATCTGTCCATAAAAACACAGTGACTCATCCGTCTCTGTAGTCTTCTGCAGCTCATCTTCACCGGGATGGAACTACAACCAGAGCCTGTTGGGATTTGGCCGACAGGTTAAATGATGTCATCCACCGCTCATCTTAAAATAAGATGTCTGTGATTGTTTACCGGTGCTTTGTTACCACGCAGCGTTTTGATTTTATTATTGTTACTGTAACCGGCGAAGCCTCAGCTGTTTCCTGTGCGGATGCTCACGGATGATATCATAGTCTGAGAGTTCGGAGGCTGATAAGCGTTTTGAGGGGAGGAGGTAAAAAGTGTGTGGGCTGAAGAGTGATGGTGGCATGAGAACAAAAAGTAACACGGCATTTATTTATTCTTTCTGTGACGTCATGCGGTCACAATAATTGGGTTGTGTGCACAGACAAAATGTATTAAGGGAAAAGGAACGTAGCTAAGAAAAGAAGGTTAATGGACCACACACACAAGGTGGGAGCGATAAATCTACCAGGAGAAAGGGTAAGTGCATCGTCCTGTGGCAGTCCCGGGGAAGTCAGGGCTTTTATGCAGAATCTGGCCTGAAATAAAACTAAATGTTTGAGACAGCTACGTCCAGCCAAAAAACATCTACTAATCGCACCTATAATTCTTATGAAGTGAACGGTGATTTACCCAGATTTAGCCTCCGAGCCAACCCCTCGTGGTTAGCAATGATTTGGCATTCACCCTTTGCTTTCCTATGTTTTACTCCTGAATATGCATACGACTTCAGTCTTAGTGCTCATCTACGAAGCCAAAGTGTTACTACTTTAGTATCTATTGAGATTTAAATCACAGCATATCATGAAAATCAACCAAAATGTATTTCATTAAAAAAAAAAAGTGGAGCTTGTTTGAAAAGAAATGGTTCAAACGCAGATTGCCCTTTTCTAATTATAGGTTAGCAACGTTCAGGCACAGCAGGCCTGCCCAGCCTTAGTTTACGCCACTTGTTG
The DNA here is from genome assembly GCA_029853015.1 of Chelidonichthys spinosus. Lineage (NCBI taxonomy): Eukaryota > Metazoa > Chordata > Actinopteri > Perciformes > Triglidae > Chelidonichthys > Chelidonichthys spinosus. The sequence continues at coordinate 17,553,206 of CM056842.1, read as the reverse complement.
AAGTGGTGCGCATTGTGGTTTAGTCATCTCTAAAGTTAGCGTATCAAGCTAACTAGCTATACTCTGGTTCACTAGCACATCTACAGTACTGTGTAGTAGCATTGGGTAGGGCTGAACTGAATGTCTTTATTTGAAACAATCCAAATTACTATTGAGGTTTTCAAATGAAGCTTCTGATATCTGTTGTTAAAAAAGACCTTAATTTAAATAAAGGGATTCATCAGATTAAACGATTAAGCTTTGATTTTTTCCATTAAATTCATTTTCTTGAATGAACATCACTCGTCAACGTTCCTCCCATTGCAGGCAACCGTTTTTTGATCACATAAGCAATGATGCCGTGTAGGGCTTTTATTGTGAAGGTGAGAACCAAAGGAGTGGTACTAAATAAACAATGTTTATTGTCGCCAATGTGGGAACAACAAGCATATTTTCCCAAATTAATAAATAATCACAAGTATTACAATAAAAATAAAATGGTTTGCATAAGGTATCAGTGGTTAGAGTTTGATAGCCTAAAATCATATAATACAGTGTTTTGCAGTCTCTGCCTCTGTTCTGCCAGCTCCTTAATGAGTTAATTGCATTCAGGTGTGAAACAGACCCCCAATTAAATCGGCTGTTTGCTTTGGTTGTTGAGTTACCTCACACTTAAAAGCTTTTCTCCCAAATGGCTTTTTTGTTCTTTTGTTTTTTCCTATTTTGACAGCAGTGAACTCACTTCATTGTATTATTTTACTCCCATTTAAATTCTATCATTTCACTGACCCTAAAAACACCCTGTTGTCTAGGAGACGGGTGTCGACATCTCTCCGATCTGTTGAACTAAATGTGTATCCGATGCATTGAAAACAACACTGTCCAACATTAAATGTGACCCGGAGCTGCAGGAGGACCCAGTCCGAGTGTCTAGTGATGTTTATTGAGATACTGCCTTTCCTCTATAGGTTTATAAAACATATTTTGATGGGATTCGCATGAATCCAGCCGAGCCTGCAGCTGCATTTGTGGCAAAACCAGAAACTAATGGAAATGGTCAAAGCTGACATATTGATTTAAGGTGTGTTGACTGATTCATGACTCAGTTCAACTGAGTTCACCTCGTGCATTGAGTAACATGCAAGAAAGAAGCTGGCTGCAGCCTCTGTAGCGACACAGTGGAATGACTTTCTCTTTTTCTCAGTCTATAGCTAATTAACTGTTAACTAGTAAAGATGAAAAGGCAGCAAATCGCTTTAATTTTCTCAGAAGAACTCAAAAAATAAAAGTTTGCAATAAAGTAATGGGAATTAAAATGGTAGGTCCATCTGCGTTCTTTTCTGGGGGGGTTTCTTAAAAATTGGTATTGGGTCAGTACTAGATGGATGGATGGATGATGGATGGATGGATGGATGGATGATGGATGATGGATGGGTTTTAGGTAGGTAGGTAGGTAGGTAGGTAGGACCCAGGTAGGTAGGTAGGTAGGTAGGTAGGACCTAGGTAGGTAGGTAGGTACGTAGGTAGGTAGGTAGGTAGGTAGGTAGGTACGTAGGTAGGACCTAGGTAGGTAGGTAGGTAGGTAGGTAGGTAGGACCCAGGTAGGTAGGTAGGTAGGACCTAGGTAGGTAGGTAGGTAGGTAGGTAGGACCCAGGTAGGTATGTAGGTAGGTAGGTAGGACCCAGGTAGGTAGGTAGGTAGGTAGGTAACCCCAATAATAGGTCTGTTATTAAAAACAAAAGAAAAAAAATGCTACACCCAGTTTCTTATTTAGTTTGACTGCTACGTGATACATGGAAAAAATGCCTCATAATGCTAATGCTACATAACCCATCTCACAATACATATATATTTATTTCTCATATATATCCCCAAGTCTCGCTGGCAACATGAAATATGCATTTTTTTAGTTTTATAATGAAAAAACAGTATGGCAAACTAAAAAAACAAAAACAAAAAAACAGAACTACTGTGTTAGCGAGTTAGCTAATAGCCCATGACAGCTCTCCTGTGACAGACTGGGAGTCGCTGAAGCGGAGCAGTCAGACCATTAACCCTGCAGCACAAATCTGTTTGGGGAATGATAGAATAAAGTGGTATTTCCTGTGCAGCTCTGTAGAGCAAACATTAAACCGTGATGTCATCCACTGTATTAGTATCATGAGCGGGGATGAGATAGTCATGCACAACAGTCATAAATGCTTCACTCTAACTCGACCTTTGTCACATGAGACGTTTTGATCGTCATTGTTGGGAAAAGCACAGGTGTGACACGATGACATGCATTCCTCTTCGGTGTAACAGTTTCGGGTTGCAGGTTTCTGCTGCGATTGATGCGTGCTCGCATGCATGGAATGGAGCCATCGCTAACATTATCGATTACACCCGTCTGTTAAATAGAAGAGAATAGAAAAAAAAAGAGAAATATCACACATTTCCTCACCAGAGCAAAAAAAACGTGCAGAAAAACAAGAAAAAACTTTAATAACTCGACTTTTCAACCCTGCCAGACAGCTCCCATCACTCTTGCCCACAGCTGTACGACCTCCGGATGACCTCAAGGTTTAAAGGTCAACCTCCCGGGGGTCAAGCCTTTACATTAATGTTCCTCTTGACACACACTTACATGCGCTAAAAAAAGAGAAACCCTCCCTCGTATGCATTCACAGACATGAGTACACACACTCCGGAGGGTCCAGGTGAACTGTGATCCCGAACACTGAACCCTGTTCACTCCCTGGGGACCTTTACCACACACATCTTTGTTTTCCTTCTTCTGAGATCTTGTTCCTGATGTCTCACCATCTGAAACACGACACTCTTGTAAAAGGTTGCCTGTTTGTTTATGTCTTTTCTTCCCTCCCATTTATGCCATTTTGTGACCTCCCTGCTTTAATTCTCACCATAAACAATATAACAGGAACATAAACACAGCGTTTTAAATACACCAGGTATCATATTTATGTGTATTAAACCCACACAACAGCAACTTTTATCGTATATATTCTGAAAACTATGACGGCATATCAGGCCACTGTAGGAAAAAGCAAACATCCAGTTTAGCGGAACTTGTTCATATCGGCTAGATATATTTATAAAGTGGCAAATTTGTGACTTTTTTCTCTGAGTATTGCCCCCCACTCTTGGCTCCTGATACACCGTCATTTCCCAAGCCTTTTAAGCTTTTTTCAAGACTTTTTTTCTCCCCTCACTTTGGAGTCATGCCATTATATTTCCTTATATATTTAGGTCGGTTTAACAACAATGCAATCCCACTGTGTCACCATAGTGACATGACTGCGGTGCAGAGGAGTTCATTTTCTCAAACCCCCCGATGCCAGCTACTGTATATTTGATTATTCAACAAGAAAGAGAAAACCACAGGCCAAACATCTGTGGTTGGGTTGGATTTAAAACTTAAAAAACATTTGAGGTTTGGGGGGAAGACGAGGAGGGGGGAAGGACTTAAAAATCAAGAGCGAGATAAATGAAACTTGAGGCAGAGAAGTGAAAATAAAATGAGACAACAGGGCCAGTGTTGCAATGTTGCTCCTGTTAGCCGTCTACTTTTCCTGCCTGAGTTAACAAAAATGCATCACTGATTTCATCTGGCCCGAGACATGATAATAGTTTGATCAGGCTTGAAAAGGGAAGGGGGGGATCATGGAAACAACTGCAAACCGGTCCAAGGAGGATGTAACATGCTCGTCTTTTTAATAATCCTGTTGATCTTTATCTCCCGTTCGGCTCGGGTTACGCGCCCAGAGACGGTTTCAGGCCGGTGCCAGCGACGGGGCACGTTGGCTTCGCCGGCATAAGCCTCGTTTACTTTGAAGGTAATTAAAGAGAAATCCCTGTTCCTTCTTTATTACAAACGGGGCCAGTGCCCCGGGATGAGGTATGTGTGTGTGTGTGTGTGTGTGTGTGTCTAATGTGTGTAATCATGAAAGGAAATGTTGTCTTCCGTCATGTAGTTTATTCTCTAATTTTTTCCGCCGGTGCTACTTGACCACAGGTGTGCCCACACCAGATGCAGCTTCCACCTGATGAGCATCAGGGGAAACATCGAGGGCAAGAGGGTGTTGGTGGCCACCTTCCGGAAATATGGGCAAGCGGGTCGGAAAACGTTAGGGCTCAGCGCTTCCTGACCCCGTGCACAGCCCCAAGGTCCCTGAGTTCCCGTGCAGGGTCCCGTTGTAGGCAAGCCTGGATGAATCCACTAGCGGTGCAAATTACATTGAGAGCGTCCTCACCCTCTTTCCTTACGGGGGTACCACCCCGAAATCAGGGAAAAGATAACCAAACCACTCTCAATATGAAGGGGTTTATACTCAAATGCCAATAGTTAATATCTATAAGATATATGAGTACAAACAGTTGAAGGAATTGTGAATTTATTTTCAGAGAAAAAGGTTGATAGCATTCACTCTACAATGTTAATAAACACAGCAGTCAATGCTTTCAAGACAGGTAACCAGCCAATACAATGCATGGATGTGAAGGGAGGAAGATCCAGCAGCATCCAACACACAGAGAAAACTGATGAAGTAAGCGGACAGAGGCGGATCATTGCAGGATGCAAGCTGGTAAAAAACCTGGAAAATTAGGCAAAGGAAACAGTACCTCCTCCCTCACAAGTGTCTGATAATCCTACACATGTGCTGCATGCTACCAGAGGCATCGTCCGACATGTAGGAAAGTCATGGGGAATGAAAAAAAGACGGAAAACCGAATGAAATAAAAGGAGAAAAAAGTCATTTTTTATGTGTGTGTGGTTGTGTGTGTAAAACCGCACGCCTGGGACCTACTGCTCTGATTGCTATGGAGGAACGAATCTGAAACAAGAAACACACGCTGGATGATGTGGTTTAATCGTCTATTAAACTTTTTAATTAGAGGCTTTTTTAAAGAAACTGGACCGAGTCTCTGAGACTTTCAGGAACACACATGCCCCCCGATGCAGCTCTCTCCCCGCCTCCCCTCCGCCGTGTGGGCTGGGTGCCTAGAACGGCGGGCTGGATGCTGGAGGAAGAAAAAGGGGGTTGTGGGTGATGGCACCTCCCATCACTGATTTTGAATTAGACCTCATAATGCCTCTGGGGACTAAACATTAACTTTCTGGATTCCCACAACACGGTGGGTCACCACTAAGTGGACGCGTTCATTTCTCAGTGCAACTCATTTCAGAATCGCCCTGAGAAAAGTGTTTTTCCTACGACTTACACTTTTTCATTAACTTTCTCCGGCCTGATTGCTGAGATAACACAGTTTTCAGTCCATGTTGAGTTTCGGCTCGCAGGCCAGTGAGTCATGGACGGCGAGACACTCGGTTTTAATCATTTATTGCAACATTACTTCTTTTATTTTGGCGGTGTGGCTCTGGAACTAGTCTCTACAAGAGTGATCAGCAGGCAACCTCCGCTTCTGAAAAGTGAAGCCAAGGCCGAAGTGCCTTAAACTTGCATTCTCTCTACTGGCCATCAGGGGTCGACTCCTCCTGTTGCCAAAGGAAGCATGGAAGTCTATGAGAAAATGAGCCAACTTCTCATTTGATTTATTATCTCAGTAAAGATGGTAATTGTGAGTTTATGTTTTCACCATACGTCAGAATAAGACGAGGATAATAAGGAATATTTTAGAAATATTGTACTTTGGTGCTTAGACCAAATAATTCAATCACATGATCGCTATGAAGACAACTAAAATGGCACAGGAAATGCCATAATAGGAAAAATACAGAATAATACACAATAAAAAAAATACACAAATGCAAAAGTACAAAATTAAAGCTGGAAATGTCAAATGACGTTTTATATTTGCGGTAACAACAGTTCAATAGGAAAGAATTAGGTTCTTAGCCTGGTCAAATATATAATAATAACCCAGAACAGCCGGGGAAATGACGACTGATTGAGAGACTTAAAACTGTCATTGTGGGTGTGAACAGCTCTGCAACACATGATTTCATGCCAAGGAAATGTGTGAAATCTAATAACTCAAGGATTTCATTGGGACTGTGGTCATTTGTGATGTGCCTTTGCAAATACACAGGCGTTCCCACCGGACCGCCGCTGCCGGCCTCTAATCTGGTGGGAAGTCACAACGTGTCAATATTTGTCCGTGTGGTCGATGCCGATCAATACAAGACGGCCGTTTTCTCACAGACGATAAGAAGTTCAGCTCAATGAGAGATTCTGAGTGTCGTGAACCAACACCTCCTCCCATGTGCTTTTATAAACTTCAGAGGAACCGTGTCGCCACAGTCTTGTTTGGAGGCCTTCATTATTTTCTATTCATGCAAATTTGTGTTGCATCACATTACCATTGGGGACCAAGAAGTTTAATTCCAGGACAGGGAGGGCTAGTGATTCTGAGTCTGCAGGCTGTGCATATAACATGGTTCAATGATCTCCAATGTCCATCATGAGTAATCTATCAATATCCATAATCCATCAATCCTCTGAGAAATCATAGGGATGCCTCAAAACTCCAGAACTTGCTTGAGAATCGGTACGTTTTAAGGTTTCACAGTATCTCAGTAATCCAGTGATAACTGTCTGCAACTATGGATATACTGTACGCAGGAACTAACAACTCATTTGGCATCCCTTGCCTCGCCGTGTGTTTGGACTTCGGGGAGGAAACAAGAGAACCTGATGAAAAAAAGCAGAGCAGACGCTCGGAGAGAACAAACTCCAGACAAAGTGCTACATCCAGAGAAACACCCAGGACCTTATTACTGCGAGGCGGCAGTGCTAACCGCGGAGCCGCCGTGCCAACCTTCACTGATGTCACCTTCCAGGACTTTGTGGGTACGACCGTCAAACAAGTTTCCTCCAGCTGCCATTTGGTCGCCGCCTCCCATTTGGTAGTGAACAGCGACGCCGCTCGCCGGTAACCAGGAGACAGAAACATTTACAAGCCGCGTTGGGTTTCCTGAGTCGCTCATCCTCCTTCTGTTCATGAACGCACCCATGGTTGTGTGTGTGTGTGTGTGTGTGTGTGTGCGCATGCATACACACACCAGCTAGAAACATAATGTACACATTCATACACACACACACCTCATAAAAGGTCAAACTACAAAACGCTGTGTTGAGTCATCAGCAAAAATGGAAAGTTTTAATCTTTTCAGTCATTTTTATGTTTTTATGTTGGTTTTTTTTGTTGTTTTTTTAGAGAAAAAAAACAGGTCATTTGTCATAATTTCCCGCCGCCGGTAGCTGTGGACAGAATGAGAAAGTGGCGGCGGTAGCTTCGGGTGAACGTGATGGTGCATCTTAAACAGGGGGAGTTCCACCCATGAAAAAAGGGAGTGGGCCCAATACAGCGCCGCCATGGTCTTGGACCCGAGGTGCCCCCCCTCCCTTATATGAAGCGTAACGTGGACGTGGAGGTGATAGATGGGAGCTGGGAGCAGGATACCTGGTTAGTGTTGAGGGGGGCGTGATGGTCTGGTCTGTGTAGACGGGGACCGTAGTCCTGCTGGTCTGGTTCGGACCCCGTGACTCTATGGGACACAAGCCATTCGTTACACAGAGACAGTTACACAGCCGGCTAAATGAGGCTTGTCCAGCAGTCTGGCTGGAGGTGTGTGTGTGTGTGTGTGTAAGATGTTTGTGTGTGTGTGCATACAGATGCAGTGACACAGAGTCATAAAAGCCATCACAACTAAAACCCCCAAAAAAGCAGCGCAGGCCTCGAAATAAGCAGCTCTTGATGTGAACAGAATCAGAATTGAGCTCATTACTTTTTCCACAATGAGAAAGTTGTTTGTGTGACACTCGGCATTCTAATACTTTTATTTGGAAACTTCTCTGGCCGTCCTCTTCGCTCCTCTCAACACGCCGCTGTTACGCTCGCCGCTTCTGAGCCGCTTTTTCCAGAAAAAAGCCAAAAAAAGATTTGACAACAAAAACGGGAGGATAAGCAGATTAATTAAATCAGCTCAAGACAAACATTACGAAGGGAGCTTTCTTTTCAAAGAGAGCGAGGACATTAAAGTAGTGCGAAAGAGAAAATGTACAACGGCGTATCAGGGCCACTGTAGAAAGAAAATGGAGCTGAGAGAGGGAGGCAATATTCAGAGAAAAAAAGTTGCAAATTTGCGAGTTTATAACGATGCTAACGATCTAACTGATACATCCCAATGTGTGCCAACGCCTCGTTAAGGTCCTTAGGGTGATGATGTTGATGCTTATTGTTGGTTTTATTGATATGAGGCCATGTTGTCATCTTATGGGTGTTTATTGATCGGGGCGGTTGGGCGAAGATGCTAGCGCTAGCTTTCACTTGTTGTCATAGCAACGGCAAACATCCGGTCAAGCAATTTACATATTTATAATGTGGCAAATTTACAAAAAACTGTATTCTGATCTGCCTGCATAAACGTTGCCATTGGTTTACTCAAACACACACACACACACACACACACACACACACAAAGAAAAGCCTCTTTTTCCTTCCGTGTCCAACCGTCTCTCCTATTTGCTTTTCTAAAAATTGTCGAGGACTCAGCATGTCGGCTCATTTTCAGAGACGCTCGGCTTGGAGTTCAGGCAGTTACAGTCACACTTTGGAGCTGCCAGTTCAACCACAGTCCACCACTAATGGCCACCGAACAGCTCTTCTTTGGAGAAACCCGGGACCCCCCGATGGGACAACTTGATGGAAGTGAGGTTGTTTTGTGTTTGTCCAGCACAAACTCCCCGAGCCAGCAGTGTGGGAAAACGGACGACTGATCCTCCGATCGCAGGCCTGAACTACCGTTCCTCAATCAGTAGCTTCTAATAAAAGTGTAGAAGAAGTGGTGAAGGATGAACAGATATATCTAGGGTAGAAATTGTCAGGGAACCAGTCATTTTTTGATCTCAAATTAATGGTGCCATGAATTACAAATAAGATGTATTCAAATTATAATTTTAGAAAGGGAGACAGTTTGCTTGAGTCCTCTGTATTGGCATCCAGTGCTCTTATTGACATTAATGATGGGGATGTTAATGTCACTCCAAAACATCAAATATGACTGTAATCTTTCGGCCGTTATGAGCCCTCGGAGCGCGTGCTAGCCGTGCTAGCCGTGCTAGCCGTGCTAGCCGCGTGGTCGCAGCGGTTGCCAAGTGACCGGGACAAACCCCGCCATCGAACCGAGCCTCGTGGTCTTTGTTACGTGTCATTTCTCTCTCTCTCTCCCTCAAATCCTACTCTCATCTATTAAAGAAAGGCAACATTAATATATTTTTGAGTGTCTTTCAGCTCTTGGATGAGAACATAAAACATAATCGTGGTAACACCAACATTAAATTCAATAATAAGGTCCAAGTTATTCAAACTCAGCATTATCTGTAATAAAACGCATCAAAGAACGCAGTAAAAGCCCAATAAAACACCATAAGCTATAAATGATACTAATGAGACTTTCCCTACTCATCCAGTTTCTATACCAGCCTTCCCTTCTTCTACATCCATCCCAGAATTCTCTGTTACAGCGGGATAAACCCTCCACACGCCATATTGGCAATCCTCGGTCTTACATGAGCAGGTTTGGTTTCCAAAAAGGCAACGGAGACTTTTGTTCCACAACAAATAAACCGTTCATCTCCACGGTTGGGAACCGGTTGTTGCAACGCAGTGAGTTTGCAGGACGGAGGCGGTTCTAAGGCTAAGATGCTGGTGGTAGTTTTCACCTGTTGGGCATCTGGATGTTTGCCGTTGCTATGACAACAAGTTAAAGTTACCGCTGGCATCTTAGCCCAACCAACCCGACCAATATATAAATAAAACCAACAATAAGCATCAACATCATCACCCTAAGGATTAACGAGGCGTTGTCACACGTTGGGATGGATCAGTTGGATCGTTAGTGTCGTTATAAACTCGCAAATTTGCAACTTTTCCTCTGAATATTGCCTCCCTCTCTTGGCTCCGTTTCTTCTTCTTTTTTGCCCTGATACGCCGTCATAGAAGCTTAAATTACATGCTTCTGCTTTTTTCTTGACCTCTGAACACATTCATTCCCACCACTGCAATTTTTTCTTACCGATCAACTCCTTCTCTCTCTCTCTCTCTCTCTCCCTCTCTCTCCCCTCTCTGGTTCCTCCATAATGATGTTAATAAAGTGAGCAGAATGGATTATCCAGATTCCCATGGCAGGTTGCCTCTGCTCCGTCTCCCACTCCCCTTCTGTTTACTGGAGAGGAATCATTCACTTAGGCCTTATCGCTTTACACCCACGCTATCTGGACACACACACACACACACACACACACACACACACACACACACACCCCGATCGTGACCGGAGGGGTCTGTTACATGACACACAAGGTAAAGAAGGTGGAAACGCAGAGATTGCAGGCGAGGTTTTCGGGAACGGAGGAGATCAAAGACAGAAGGTGGAGACGGGAGGAAAGACGGCATCTTTCTAAATGCTTTCCAAATGTTCCCTCGCTGCAGAACGAGGAGACACCGGCGTGCAGCAGCGAAGCCGTAGTTCCCACCGTCGCTTCGTGGTATATAATTGCTCTAGCAAACGCTGTCTCGTATCTAATATAAACTAACGAGGCAGATCGCTCCGTCAGACCCAGCAGACAGTCGATGGAGAGCAGGGAAACATGCTGTAGGTCCATTAAGCCCGAAGGTTCTCCGGGCTGTGAGAAGGAAACGGGGAGGTGAGGTGGCTGCAAGGTGGACTTTTATCCAGTAAGTTAATAAGTTAAGCATCCAGATTCCACAAATCAAGGATTAAATGGGTTCAAGGACAAACATCACCACCAAAATGTCCATTTGTATTTTAACTATTCGCCCCATATTTCCTGATTTTTTCGCGATTGTCTCCACGTTGAACAAAGAACAAATCCTGATTAATTGAAGTAAATGGGAGTTCAACAACAGCAAACCCTGTGCAGTATTATCCAAGACTATTATCCACGTTTCATTCAAGAGGTCAAGGTCACGCAGGGGGGATTCCTTGATAGACAAATCTTCCTTTAAGTGTGAGAGGTGATTTACAGCTGCTGACCAGGATGCTCCTCTCCCTTCTGTCGGCCCTGAATGGGGAAATGAATCTGGATCAGCACTCCAACGCTGCTGACGAAGACCAGAGCCGTTGTGAGTCTGAAAGTGAGAGATGTGTACATCTGGAGGCTATCAGGGGAACAGGTAGTGTTTCCCATCGTAGAGGTGCCTTTATCCATGATTATGTACTGAAGAACAGTAGTGGAATGTAACTCAGAAGACCAACTCAAACGTTGTAAAATTGGAGGTAATTGTACTTTATTATGAGTCTTGTACTTCTAATTAAGTAAAAGTTTAGATATTTTTAAAACTACTTCCACAAGGAAACCATTTTCATCTTACAACTTGTCTGTGATTTGTGTGTTTTATAAAAATCAAACCCCAATCAAGATTTAGCAACATGAAAGTAAGGTAATATTTGTATATGTGAATATTTTTACATTCTGATGTCACTACTTTTACTTTACTTAAACCAACTCCTTTGCATTTGATTGGGCTGCCATAAAAAAAAGTGGACGGTCCGCCTTGTTTGCAGCACATGTTTGCTTTGAAAATGAGAATTTGGATTCTTTTCATATATTATTAATTAGATGCACAATATGATGGAGGGGATGTGATCAAAAAGGGTTTTTTTCACCTCAACAATAAGCAAAGATCTGCATACTTCATCAGAGCCGGGGCAGAAACTCCCTCGTGAAAAGTTTTAAAGAGTGATGAAGTTTGCGTATCGCAAATTAAACCGAAATGCCTCTCAACCAATAAAAAACCCCAGAGTTCCACCAAATGTTTCCAAAACAATCCCTCACGAGGACGAGGAGTTGGCTAATGTGCCCTCCGCCTCGGCTGTATCAGCAGGAGAGTTCGAATAATAAACACAAGGGTGAAACGGAGAGCGTCGAAGTGAGAGGAGGGGGGGTGGAGGAGGAAACGGAGGTGAGGTTGTGGCGAAGAGGGAGGGAGGGAGGGAAGGGAGACAGCAGCCAGTTGGTGTAAATGACACGGAGGCTGTACCTGAGAAAGAATAACTCCCTAATACGGTTAGCCAATTAGCTACGAGGCGCCGGCTCCAAAGATTCGTTACGGCCTCAATCAAGTCATAGATTCATAGACGCTGGCAGGGGACGGCGAGTGGAGATGGAAAAGTCCTTGATTGAGTTTAGAGAGGGCTGTAGTTGTGGAAGAATCGGGGAACAGGAATACTTCTGTCCCCCCTTTTTTTCACTTTGCTCTTGGAGACCAATCAGCATGACGCAGCCAATCGAGGACACCAATCAGATTTCCGCTAAATGTAGGAACAACACTTTCCTCCTCCTCTCATCCATACATCCACGCGTCCTTTTCCATTAGTCAGCCCCTCTATGCATCCATCATAATATAGATCTCGTATCTCCTCCTCCAGCATCGAACCACTCAGGCAAACCCAATTTGGAAATCAGAATTTCCGTCAGCCAGCATGAAGCGCCAAATATTCTGCTCTTTTTTTCTCATTTTATTCCACCTCTCTCTTTCTAGTCCTCCCTCCACTCTAAATATATTTCCCTCACACTCTAATTAATTCTGCTGTGAATTAATTACCAGGGGGAATCTTCCCAAAACAGAAGAGAGAGGGGGGTGAGAGTGGGGAGGGGATTTGAATTAATCACCACTCTATTCCTCAGCAAAAAAAAAAGAAAGAAAGAAACAAAAGAGGCCACGGAATGAAAGAACAACACAACAAAAACACAAGGAACAAAATTGTTTACTTCGCCCTCACCTCAGCAGCTCAAAGCCCCATGGGGATGTGATTAGGAAAACAGAGCTTTTCTCTCCTTCTTCCTTTCTTTTGGAGTTTTTTTCCTCTGCCCCTCCTCGTATACGCTCATTCCTCTTTGATGAAGTTGTGGGACTTCAGAGGGAATAGCGGCGCGGCTGGGATCGAGCGCCTGAGCACAAAGCACCATGGGAAGAGCAAACTAAGGGGGGGTGAGACGGGCCGAGTGTGTGTGTGTGTGTGTGTGTGTGTGTGTGTGATACCCAGGAGTACAGTCATGCCCAGCTGATTAAAACTTCCAAACTTTGAGTTTAATCCGTTCATTGATATGTTAGATCGCTTCTCCTCCGACATGTTTGTTTTGCACCAAAAAAAAAAAAAAAAAACGAGGCTTGTCAAACTTCAGGGGGCCCAACAAACCAATGACTCAACCCTAGCTGCACGTGTTGCCGTGGCAACCCGAACTCCCAGGAAGAGCGACAAAGAAGGGGGATATGATGTCAGGAAGGAGCGACCTGATTGGACAACGAGCCAAACAATATCGTGGGTTTTTTTTTTGGTTGTATGTTGGACCTTTTAATTCTCAGCTTGGGTGGGAGACAGAGGACATGTCCATGTGTGTCTCCCACGTGGGTGGCATGTGTGTGTGTGTGTGTGTGTGTGTGTGTGTGTGTGTGTGTGTGCTCGTCACACTCACAATGAAGATGTCATCCAACAGAGCTTAGCTCCCCTCCCCACACACACACACACACACTTGCCAACCCCACCCATCCACAAACACACTCACACACTCACACACACACACACACACACACACACACACACACACACACACACACATCAGGACGGAGCCCAGATCATCAACGTGATAGCTGTTCTCCCTTGCAATAAAAGGATTTGAATGAAATCCCAAACTGCGGTGCACCACAGAGGAAGTGTCCTGACCTGTTGTCATGGCGATGAAACTTGTCCGTTGAGATATCCCAACGCACGCCACGGGAAAACAACCTCCCACGCCGCTCTCGCCGAGGCAGAGGCGACACCTTCCAGTCCCGTTCAGGACTCGTCTATGAGACTCACTGAGAGCCACTTGAGGACCAGGTCCAGACCTCGGTTTGCATCGTTCTCACCTGGCCAACTGAAACACACTCCTGAGTCGGGATAAACGCTTCCAAACATGCCGAATGTAAATCTTCTCTAAACGGCACAAAGGTCACCGCCACACGACCTTTACTCCACCAAAACAAGCCGACCAATTATCTCAGATTCATAAAGCCTGGTTCTGATTCCTGCTGGTGAGATGATACTGGGATAAAACACTAATTCCAAAAAACAGGGTTTTTTGGATGAAGATTCTTTTCTGTGGGTGGGAAAGAAAAATGCCCCAAATGTTGCCAGCATATTACAGTAAATGACACAGCATGGGAATAAAAAATGCAGACATGTTACATAACTTCTGGTTAGTGTTTGTACTTCAAACTTGAGCCTGCTGCGAACGGGGTGATCATGTTTGACCGTGTCCAGTTGAGTGAGACGGATGAAGACGTTGGTTGTGTGTATGATATGACCTTTGACCCCTGTCTGTTTGATGGGGTTCACATGCTTCTGTTATAGTCACTGCATGTCTTCGACTGATTTTCTTACTCAAGTGGGATAAACATATTTCTGTCGGCACTGCAGTCAACCATGCCTTTGGTTGCCATGGCGTCGGTTACTAAAGCCCTGGTTATTACACTATATTGGTTTATTAACCTGCAGCATTGAGAGTCATGTTGCATTACTGTAGATGATCAATCCAGGATTATCAATCATATGACTTTAAAGTTATTAAAGTTTGAAAAAAAGAAAGAAAATGCCATCATTATGAAGGCAGATCTGTAGTTATGAGGAGATTTGCTCCTGTGTCACCATCTTTCATTTGTTTGTAAAGAGCTTTCTGCTCGGAGACTAAATTCATTTTTGGAGGTCTCATTTATTCTCAAACAAACGTGCAACCATTTCAGATAAGCCTTTAGTGCTGCTGACTGTGTTTTTGTGTGAATCCGCTTCATAAATGTACAGAGATACGAGGAAAAAGAAGACACTGGAGGATATAAATAACAGACGGTGTCTGGTGAGTTCTGAGACACACTCTCACTACGGACATCTATATCGCTGGGTTTTCCCTGATGTCTGCGAGGTGACTCCGGCGTGTCTAACTTAGCTCCTGTCTTCCACACGGAGGTCTATCAACAGAATGTGGAAGAGGGAATGATCGATGAGCTCCTGCGTCATTCCCCCAGCGCCCGCCGACATCTAAAGACAACGTGATGCGTCAGTTATCGAGCCAGATTTTTCCCCCGGACTACAGGATCCGAGCCCAGTCGGAGGGTGGTATATTTTCCCCTGCTCTAATCCCATCTCCGGCCATGAACTGTCAGCCGCTAACCCAACCCCAGGCCGCACAGAAACCAAAACCTTGCTTATTCCACCCCGAAGCCAGGCTCGTCTAATTTAGCCCACTTTATCACCCCAAGTAATCAGACCGGTGCTCCCACACAAAACAACATGTTCCCACTCCTTCCAGATGTACGCCAACACGCCTTCCAGTCCAGTGTGTATCTCAGTGAGGACCACAACATGCTCCCCCCCCTTCATGTCCAGGGGACCCTCCACTAGATCAGTCCTGATCTGGAACCAGCAGCATGCATGGTGGGGAGGGGTAACTGGAGGAACTGGGGGGGTTGTTGGTGCAGGAGCTGCAGGATGAGAGACATCCACACAAACACAAACCAGATGGAGGGATGGACGGATGGATGAGGAGGGAGGAGAACCTGAGTCATCCTCCCTCTCTCGGTCTTCCTCCAGTTCTGTTGGTTTCAGTGGAGGCTTCCACATCCACAGGCTGCGTGTGGTTCAATACAAGAACTACTTTCAATGACACTTGATTGGTCAGAAGATCAACCCAAGCTTGTGCAAGATCCAAAATGGAATTGGTTGAACTAATCAACTATCTTTTCTCTTTCTTTTTTTTGTAGAACTTTGAAGAGAAGCTGCAGGACTTTGTGCATTAATGCAAAAGCGACAGGTATTATTCCTTAAAGTATGCTTGTAACACATTCATTCAGAGTAATCAATTAACCTAACCTGCATGTCTTGTTCAAGGACCCAACTGTAGTCCAGCAGCAGACCAATCTCTGGTAACTGCAGAAACACTCTGCGGTGAATCCGAACCTCGGATCCCTGCTCGGCAACAAGGATATGTTTCATATCATAAGATCGTGATCTGACAGGCCGAATATACTCTGTGACAGTGAGTTAATCTTACGTCATTCATCTGAGACGGAATGTCAAAGTCTTGGCAGCTTCCGCAACAAGACAACACGACTCCACGTGGACAACAAAGCCAAATCACTGACACGTGTGTCACTTTGGGAGATGCCTCATTTCAGACAAAGACATATTTTATATTTATATTCATGCTGTGACTGAAACACGTTTGAAACAAAAACAGATGTGACGTCTTTGTTATTCCAGCATTAACTTTTAGTGTCTTTCAGTTTGTGTTGTTAGTGACATTCCCTTCTCGTTGCTTCTGACACAGTTTTCAGGCAGGTTTCGTTGTTTTTTCCCACCCGGGCAGGAAGGCAGGCAGGTACCGAACAAAGTCCGCCACACCCTCTCCATCCTACTAAATCTATCAGAGCAGAAGGCAGAAGGCCGAGAGAGGCCGTCCACTTCACCCCGGAGAGAGAAAGAGAGTGTGACAGAGCAAGAGAGAGACTGTAATGAAAGAGAAAAAGTGAAAAATAACAAGAAACATGACAGCTCTGATGTCATTCACCATTAGAGGCCATTAGTGGTTTTGAATGTTCCATTGGATGTTTTCATGTCGGTGTAGTGCGGGTGAAAGCCCATTGACATCTAACTATCACCCCATAAGTAACTTTGCACACTCTTGTGTGGATGCTTGGTGGTAAATTGGGAGAAAACGCAGGCAGAAGTGGGGTCACAGTAGCTCTTTTGACTAACCCCACTAACCCGAACGCACACATGCACGGGCCATCGCTCCATCAACACCTCGCTGTTCGATGGCGTGACGTCATCGGCAGCGAAGCATCTTGTTTTTCCCTTGGCAGCGTGATTGGTCTGTCAGGACGAAGTGGTGGCGACCTGAAAGATGAAAGAGAGGGTGGAGCGAGGGATGAGGACACACAGAGGTCTGTCACCGCCTCACCGTTTCCAACCACTTGACCACTCGTTATTTCTTCCTTCTTTCCATACAATTTACCTTTTATTCTCTTGCCTTGACTCGCACTGCTTTGGACTATTTGGATTTGGATTTGGCTATTGTCTCGGCACGAGGGTCTGACATACACGCCGGTGGTGGCTGGCGACCCCAAAACACAGAGGAGGAAAAACAGTTTATCCAACAATTACAGACAGTTTGGGGAAGTGTGGCTTGATTTGCTTCTCGTGCTCTAACGATGACGATGTAGAACAATCCAGCAGTGGTTTCAGTTCAACCAATCTGTGATTAAGGGATTGAACAGCAGGCCAACACCATCCACATTGTCTTAAACTCCTGAACGCAGCATGTCCAATTGGTTTTTCCCACATTTTTACGCCCCCATGCTTCATCTCTCACCACATATAACTTGAATTGACTGCTAGTGCTGTGAAAATGTACAGGAACATGTAAGAGGAGAGGGTATGAGGCTTGTACCAGTCAGCTAAGGTCTCATAAAAAAGCGGCACTATGGGAAATTAAGGATCCATTGTCTTGGGAGTTTGACCCATATTAAGGACTTAAAGTAGCTTAAATTTTTACTGAAAACTCCACAAAGTTTTTTTGAAATTGCGTTGCCAAAAAAGCTGGAGAACTCCTTTAACAAATCTTTTTGCACCCAGAAGTAAAAAAAGAGTGTGGAGTACAACCCAACACTGAACAATACATTTTTAGATAACCAAAATGTTGATTAACTTTCATGAACTGAAAACAAACTGAGTGAAGGTTCTAATATGAAAACATGGACAACTCCCAGAACGGACAAACCCACGCCCTAAAGCATAGCCTGCTTTATTGTCTGTTTTAGATTTAGACCATAAAGTGCGAGTAGGGTCATTTCTCTCATAGGCTATTATACAATCTGACATCTTTCTGCAGCCAGAGGAGGCGCCCCCTGGTGGCCATTTCAAAGAAAGTCAAAGCCACTTTTCAGGACTTGAGGTTGCGGCCTGTATGTGACAGATGTCGTAATGTCAAAATCCATTGAAGAAATCCATCATGGGGCAAATCTACAATGGCTGCCACTTTATGAGCACAGTGGGGGAGCAGATGTGGGTCACCTTGGGCACCAGATTCAGTTCCAGAACTGGGCACCAAGACCAGAGCAGGCAAGCAGAGCGGAGCCCAGCAGATACAGAATACAAACATGCCTTCCGGGCCCGCAGCCCAACCGGAGAGCTTTATAGGAGCTGGGACTGGTTATAATAGCAGGGAGAGGGAGGATGGAGGGAGGCTGGCGGGCTGGGGGAGTTGGACAGCGGGGGTTATGTTTCCATGCCCCTGTGTGAGCGTGGATGATCCAAAACCCCATGTCTGTAAATGTCAGAGTTAGGAAGCGGAATCCAAGACTGAAATCTCTATAAGCTGCCCTGTAAGAAGCAGTAAAGCAGACTGGAAAGGAAGGGAGATCTTTATCGGACTATAGGCTGACCCCAGAACAGCACAGGACTGTACAGTGGCAGCAATTGTCCTCTGTCCTGAATCCATCTACCTTTTAGTTAGCACTGGAAACTTCCTTAACAGGCAGTTAATTCTTCAATGTGTTGTGAAACAAAACTCTCAAGTTGCTCCATTATCTAGTTAACTAGACTGAGCCTTAAAGCCTCTGAAAAAGATTATAACTTAATTTTTCAAATCTCCTGTATCTTTCTTGGCTTCGTCGACCTGGGTTGTGCCCATTTGGCAAAGGACTCGCCGTTTTGTCTCCAAAATGTGACACTGTTTTCACGGTCAATGAAGTCCTCGACAGGAGATAACGTTACTTAAGACATTACCGTTGAGCGGTAAGTGTGACGCACGAAGGGTACGGCGAACATGAGATACACGGTATGACTCAACAAATACAATCAGAACAGATGAGTCATTTGCAAACGTTGTTACCGTCGAGTTACAATGCTGAATGTCACGATTTAAAAAGGAGGCAGTGCGACGGGGCGTTCAGTGGAAATCTTTCTTCAGAGTGCTAGCTTCTGGTTCTCATTATTCTCCTTCATACTCGGCATTGTTAGCTTAGCACATTCGGTGAAACAGCAGACTTGAACGCAAACATCTGAAAAGGTAAAAAAGCAGTAAAAAACTGTTTTAAATGTATAAAAATGTCTTTAAATGAGTACAGAGTCACACTGGAGTCCTTTAGCTTTTGAACCAGTGAACGAGAGCAAACTGGTTAGTTTGGTAGCAGTTATGAACATATTGTGCTGTTTGAATTTACCTTAGCATAGGATACTTGACATTCTGATATTGCATAGAATATTGATATATTGCACAAGGGTGTATATTGATATTGGGCATGAATGATTGAGTGAATGAACGTAATAAGTGCATAACAATTTCCCTTGATTCATGATAGAAATATATGCGGAAATGCCTCAAGGGGTGGAAAAGACAAGAAAAGAGCTACAGGTCCAAATGCTGGATTTGGACAGATTTAGTACACAATCTAGCCTAACCCTTTGGAAATTGCTTAATAGTTCCCCTCAATCACTGACCATTTGTTCGCTGCCCTCTCTGTTGAAGTACAATTCATGTTTTAGGATGTGGGGAAAACATTAATAAATCTAATCAAGGTGAATCCACATGGGATCTCCACATTAACCTTCCATTTTTGTGATCCAATATTAAACGTTCCATCAGAAGTTTTTGAAAATCACCAGCTGCAAGTGCAAAGAGAAGAAGGTTGTCAGGAATCAAGGTTTTCCCAGCCTGCAGCCTTTCTGGAAGACCTGAGACAACAAACAACATGAAGTAAAACAGGGTCAGACCACTACATCTAATCACTGTGGGGGTTGCAAGCGATCCAGCTCGGGATCAGCTGGATATAATAAAGTGATCAAAATGCCATGATGGGATTGTAATATGAACCAGACTTTAGAAAGTACTTAGTACAAAAAAGGCTTTACATAAGAGCAACTACACGCTGAATACTAAAAGAGTATGAAGAAATAGGAAGATTTGTGATTACTGGAAACACAAGAAACCACACGGCACGACAAACAAAAAATTATGTGAGATTAGCAAACCTCCATATTTCTTCTATTGAGTGACAAAAGTCCCTAAACATAACTCAAGATCAAGAGGAACTTTCTGATGGAACAAAAAGACGTTCTGAAGCACTGTCAGCACTGTTATGCATGCACAGCGACTTCTGTTAACACTGAAGTATCAGTATACAGACATCAGTACTCATTTCTGTGCAATGCCAAAATAAAAACTTGCAACATGTTTGGAACTCTAAAGTACATTTTACAGCGTATCGCATCGGGTCCAGCACAAGACTCCCACCGTGCATTTGGGTAACATCAGATCACACGGTCTGAAATCATATTACGGCAGGCAGAAGCTAAAAATTGGAAGTGCGTGTGAGTGAGTGAATGTGCGCCTCTGTGTCCGTCTTCAGCTAATCTCCCATCCCGCTGCAGCAAACTGAATAATATTTCGGGTGGCCAGCAATGCCTTCATGCTCAACGACCTCTCATAGTTGCGGTGACTCACACTTTCTCCAAAACACCTTTTTATTGCCCGTTTTACATTTGCCATCGACTGCCTGCTGACTCCTCACTCGTTACTCTTAACTGGCTCCTGGGCCGGTATAGGGGCCGTTAGTAATAACACAGCTGAGTGCATCTCCAACACCCCCGTCTGCTACTCTGCTCCCAAAGCAGCGGGGTGTGGGGGGGATAACAGTTAGTGGCGTTTTTGGCTAACAGCTAACAGGAAATAACAGTACATGATGCCGGCACGCGGCTTTGTGAATTTCATTTAGTTTTTGTCAACATTACGCAATGTGTCTTTTACGATGATTTGAGTCGATTGTCTGCAATCATCGTCATTGTGTTTGGAGTTTGAATTATGACTGATTCTGCCCTTCACTCCATGTTTTGGTGTGTGGTGAAGGTTTAAATGGTGGTTGGTTGGTCGATCTGTTAATTGGTGATTTATTTGTGATGAAAGGTTAATAACTTGAGATAATTCATATATCTTGATATTTATCCTGTAAATGAAGCCAACCTACTTAGTCAACAAAGAACACTTCATTGTAGAAACTAAATCCTCTGGTGTGAGAACAACTCAAGCATTGTGTGACATGGAGTTGACATTTAAATGGCCATACTGAATGTTTTCTTTTGGCTTCTATTTTTCTAGGACAATCTTTGATTTGCAATAAGTCTCCTGAGTCTTCCTTGAGTGTTGTCATCAGTGTATTCTCCTCCTTATTCGGTATCTAGGATCTTCTGAACCATCTAGTCCACACTTATAACTAACAATCATACTTTCTGCAGATATATACAGTAGGTAATGTTACAAACAGCATCTGAGGTGCATGTAGGTATCGCAGGATAGAGAGCCGACCGGTCATGCCGAGTCCTGACAAAGCTGAAATAATCATAACAAGAAAAGGTAACGGGATCATTAAGTGTTTCTACGCTGACGATCATGACCTCTTCAGTGTTGGACGGCAGCATTGCCTTCTTTTAAAACAGCAATATTCTTCTTGTAACTTCCATTTGTTTACCATAATTACAACAGCAGTTAAAACAGTTTATTTGACGATTATTGGTTAATGACATAACATGTAGAACTTATGACATTTACACACACACACACACACAAAGGCACAAGGTCCAGCTGGACACATTATGCATTTTTTTCTGGCTAATGGTTCACGTGGCTGGTGGTTAAGTGGGCAGGCGTCTCCACCACCCCCAGCAGTGTCTGAGGAAAGACCACAACCACCATCTCCTCTCCTCAGCCAAACCTCCAGCAGCCTCAGGAGAGGGAGGATATATTCATGTGTGTGTGTGTGTGTGTGTGTGTGCACGTGGTGTTAAAAGGCTTCCAGTGCCCCCCCCCTCCCTTACTACGAGCCAAAACCCAATCACCCCAATCACAACAAACTAGAGACAACCCTCAACCGGGTTCCAACAGGCTGCATGTTTGGACCTGGATCTTCCTGAAGACACTTATTTTTACTCCCAGGGGTGAAACTGAGTGACATAGACCATCTGCTGCCACGCATCTTTGATACCATTCCCAATAAAAGTCGACCCCTGGTGATCCGAAACTCAGCCAGAAGCAAACTGCAGCTTTATGGCCGGCACAGTAGCTGCCAGGAAAAAAAAATCCAAAAGCATCTCAAATAAATACACCTACACAAAGTAAATTATGACACGTGCAAACACAAAATCCTCCCCTCGGTGTCACTTAACTTCTGCTATCACTTAACAGTGATTTTGGCTTCGATGCGTCACATCTTCTCAGACGTTCCCCTTAAAACTCGCCATCTGGCAACCTCCGCCAGACTAAAAGCTTGTCATCACCTTCACAATAAAAAAAATCTTTACTGTAGCGTTGGCCTGCAACTCCACCCTTGAAATACAATTATCCCTCTGCGCCACTTATGTGAGACAATCTGCGGTTAAAAAAAAAACCCAATCAAAATCTTTGGCTCCCGGTGAGGCAGGTTATTCAATTATCGGCAGTGTTTGGAAAGCTCCTCTCTCTCCTCGTGCAATCCCAGAAATGTAGAAGACATTGATATTCCTTGAAATGATGCAGCATTTTATTTTACCACATACGTTCTGGCATTTTTCAAGCTTGGACTGCGTTGACACAAGATTTTAAAACTGTGGACATTTATTCCTCTCAATTGAATCAAATCAGTAGAACCACACTTCACATTGGGTTTGGACGGTAATGTGAAGGGATACTGTTTTATGAAAATTAGCCCAGGTGGCTTCTCTGTATTAAATGTAATGATGCACAATCAGCAGAACAAAATCCTAGGGGGCTAAATGCCCTGAAAAGACAAAAAAAAAAAAACTTTTCTGGGTTTAGTAAAGAAAATATTCTAGTTTGAGCTCTGGCTCCTCCCAACACGGAATTTAATTTTAACCTATTTCTATTAAACCTTCCAATTTATGCGTCTACCACGAAAAATTATCCTCACCGACTTTCCCCTGGCATTTTCTGTCGTCGCTGTCTGCAAATATTTTAACATATTACGTGCAATATATCATGGTAATTTTGTAGCTACTATACAACCCATGTCTACAAACCAACCAATCCGAATGCAACGTGAAGAATACAGAGAGCATACAGCGGCTGGCGTGTCATTTTTAAGTGTTGCTTTCAGGGAGAAAACCCTCAAAGCTCTCTTTCTGTACGTTTTTTAAAATCTACATTTTAATACAAAGCGCAACGTACAGTTGGATGCGTTATGACCAATATTATTTCAGAACCATCTCACGCAGTGTGACATTCAATAAAAAGTACACATTCGTCGCAGCAGTCTAAAGGCGCCTTCAGATATAAAGACATATTGTGTTGACCCGTTCTAAAAATGCGTTCTTTCCCAAACCAGACACTCAAATGTGCTAAAATTGCCACATCCACATCTTGCTACAGATTATAATTTGGAAAGCATGTTTTTCCTGGCACAGCCGAAGAGTTCACATCCCTTTATTTTTATACAGACAAAAATTGGTGCCCTGAATGATATTAATATTGGATTGAGAGTTCATGGACGCGACCCTTCAACGGGGGTCGCTTCAGCTCGGTCCAGCGGTGTGAAAAAAGTCCTACATGTGGTACTACAGTGGTATTGGTCCTAATTATGTTAACTGCAATGCAGCTTTCTCTGACCGCAGCACCAAAAGGTTTACAGGGCTCCCATTATACACTTAGCGTCTACTGTAAACCAGGAAACAAGGAGCCAGTAAGCTGCTGCTCCAAAACCACACCACTTCCTAGTACGTTTAAAAAAAACGACTTTGTTCCCTTCCTTTTGTCGTCCGCTGTGATCATTGTCAAAAATCAAACAACCTTAGAGTCCAACTGGCACACACGCACAATCAAACCCGTGTTGTGATTCTGTAAACTCTCTGTCCGCTTTCATTTTTTGCCGACAGTCACGTTATACGATACGTTAGCTATTTACAATTCAATTGAGATTTTTCTCAAGCATGTGCTCGCGCTAATGGCCACAGATGCGTCATGACCCAGGATGTTTGTTTCCGTGCATACATGTACCGGACAAAGCGAATGGCGGCTTTTTGTATGACTTTTATATAAACGGGCGAAACTTCCTGAGAGAGAATAAAACAAATCCCAAGTTTATACATTGTTAATTTTCTACAATCCTGTTGGACTGCAACATATTCCAGCAAAATACATATTGAACCATTAATCTGTCCCATGTTAATCCTACTGGACTTTTATTTTTTAGCAAAGATTGCCTCTGTGGGAATGGGACCCAGTATTCTTGCAAATCTTGTATGTGCCTTGAAAGTCCTTAAAGACCCAAACAAGGTATACACAGATTCCATACAGTAGCTTATCAGGATCACAAGTGCTTTGGTACCATTGATAAAGAATAATGATATTAATAACTAAAAAGAAAGAAACTGGCATGAGGTTCTTGCCGTTGCGGATCACAGAGCCAAGGCCTTCTTGCATTAGTAGAATTAGAGAGTATTTGAGAGCGGCTCAAGAGTATTGGGCATACTGCTGAAGATTATAACCGCCTGCAGCCCTCTGCAGTCCCGTTTCCAGCCCACTTCTGCAAAAGATCATAGTCTATTGGCTGAATACCGCTGCACTAAGTGCCATGGAGAGAGAGAGTGAGAGCGAGAGAGTCGCGTCCTGCCAAGTCCACTGGTCCACTGGCAACGGAGGCTGGCAGGAGAAAGTCCCAGCTCCATAGTTTAAACAGCCAACAGTAGATGATTGGCCTGGCAAAACAGACCCACTCTGCCTTGCAAAACACATGGCAGTGCTTATGTTCTTAACCCTTCCTCAGGTCCGTAACTTTAGCATAGCTTAAACGTATCGCAGCAGGGGAAAGCTGCAGGGTCACACATTGTTCCTCGCGGGGACGCAGTCCCTTTCTGTCTGACCGTTTCTTTGTGATGTTTTGCTTGTTTGCTCGTAGAGACGTAGACCTGCAACCAAGCAGATGGTTAAAGTCCCATTGAGCTAATCTGAAAAGTGATTCAGGAGAATGTGCTTCCAGCCAGCAGCTCCTAGCGTCAAGTTCTTGAGCAAGACGTTGAACCCAACAGGGGCTGTTTAACGTTAATGTTCTGATCCGTTTCTGCAATAAAGTGTTAGCATTAATAGATCCATCAGAAGGTGAGGCAACGCCATGTGATCTCATGATAGCAGTGGAGTGGAGGTTTATGTGGCCGTTCTTAATACGCTACTTGAGATTTGCTGAGGTCGTGTTGTTTTTTTTTTTGTAACAATCTCAACGTGAAATCGAGTAGAAAAATCAAGATTTACTGCCTTTTTAGCCACTGGAATTTGCAAGTAATGGTACATTAAAGACAAATTTACAATTATTATGCTTCTAACATTGAAGAGAGAACCAACCTGCAGAATATATGCATGATAGGCGACAACTCGGGAACGTCTAGGAAAATAAATGTGCGTCTTTGCATTGACTCTGGATGAGATAGCATGAAGAATTCTCTCTGCGTTTTGGTGCGAACACACCTCAAAATGTGCTCCATTGAGGGCAACTGCAGTGATTTTACGCAAGGTTCAGTTTACTCGTCAAAAGAAGAAGCACTCTGCCTTTGAGAACAGTTGGATCGTGTTTTCTGTGGCGATCCAACAAAACAGCACTGTTGATTTCAGGGTGCAATGGGAGATGTTATCCAGTGGGACGGGAAACGAAGGATTCAGTGTTTTTGGATCAATACTAAATACCAAAAAGTCAGAATATCTCAGCCTCTGCTTCTTCGACTTCAACTACTTTTGGGTTGCATTCGAGAGAATGAAAAGAAAAACAGAAAGATCAGGTTGGTGCTTAACAATCAAACAAAACAATCTCTTTTAATAATCCATACTTATCTTCATAAGTAACACAAATGAGTTGTAAAATCAAGAGAAACGCATTAAATGAAATTAAATCTAAGTTGGGTTTCTTTGAGTGCTCAGCCATGGAGATGATTTATCTCAATGGAGCTGTTTGACTTTTACTTTCTAACCTTTTTTTTTCTCAAATTGCAATCCATCACTCTTCTTAACATTGATGCTACTTCCAAATCACTAGTACTGAAACTTAACACTTCTGATTGTACTAAACATGAACATTTAAACGTGATGAAATACTTTCATAGCGGCAACATCCCCAAAGGGGCTGAAACACAATAGACGTGGGACTAAACCCGACGCTTGGATGAAAATGCATCGATGGATGAAAGGAACGTGACAGCCTTGTGAAGAAGGAGGCCATCGTCTTCCAGCCGGCCATCAGTGACTCAACTCTGCCTGAACTTTGACACAGACGGCAGCCGCATCGCAAAATCAAAATCCATACACACATAACGCACACTTTCAGACGTGAGAACAGCTCAGTAAATAAAGTGCCGGGCCTGTAGACCAGACCTCAAGCCCCAGACCTCAGGCCTTCAGGCCCACACGTGGCGTTGACGTCTCCTAACACGCCGTCCTCAGACAGAGTGATGGAGTGCCAGACAGAAAGAGACAGGGAGACTGACAGGAAGGCAAATTGGACCAAAAAGAGATTCCCCTAAAGCTGACTGTTACACACTAGGAAGAAAAAGGGCACCGGAGAGGCACGAGGATCGAGCCGTGTCCCTCGCTGCCTGTTTCGCCGTGTGTTTTTCGGCGCTGCGTGTCGGACGGCGGCGGATCAAATTGCAGCGCCGAGCCCCGCCAGCCGGGTTTCTTGGAACGGCCGCCGCTTCGTTCTGCCAGGATTGTGTCAATAATCTGAGGCGGTGGACTCCTTCCACCTCCCAACCCACTGCCTGTTTATCAGTGCTGCCAACCCCACCACACACACACACACACACACACACACACAGCATATAAGCATGTTCATTCTGTGTACAAACACACCCAGTGGCATGTTTTCATTGTTGTTTTTATTCATTTAATACAGAAACATAAAATGCCGTCTACACGTTCTTCCCTTCACAGACAAACTGGCTAACATGCATGGAGCATATGGCCACATAATTCAATATTTCACATTTGGTGTTGAAGATTTGCCTTAAATCAAATTGTCCAGATGTAGTCATTCCAAATTATTGTCGGTTGCCTGTGTTTATACAAACCCCCCATTTACTCTGTTCGTATTTATATATCTTTTCTTTGATGTATCCTATTACTTCTTCTCGCTGCTGCCATAGCCATCATTCTTTGAGGAGATCATTAACATTTTACTAATGTAATCTCATCAAATATAAAAGCCCTCATTTTTTTTTTTTTTTTTTACCCCATGCGGCATCTCGGCTCGCAGGCCAAGTTGAATTGCTTGGAGAAACTTGGAGCGTTGCTCTTTGCAAGCTGCCAGAAGTTACGAGAAAGGTCTGTTTGGTGGCGATAAAGCAAGGTTTTATGTAACAATATCTGTTCAGCTGAATAACATCAAGAAAGGAACATCATGCAATATAAAAGGCGAAGTTTGAATGGGCCTTATTCTGATAAACAAGTGGTGTTTTAGATTTGACTGCAGCGCTGGGAGCGATGCACGTAGGCAGGCGCTGCACACTGGAAGCTGTGAATTCTGAGATTATGTTAGATTGGATTACATAAGATCCACAGAGAGGCTAATTTGAGATCCTGTTAAATTCTCTCACACCCTTCTTCTCTGGTCTGAGGCGAACATCTCTTCAAAATACACTTTTAAGTCGAATCTACAGAAAAGTAAAACAGAACTCGGCAGAAAAGCCAAAGATGGAGAGGACTAACGAGCAACCTGTGTGGAGGTGGAGACGGGTTCATTCTGGCAGTGAAGGATGTGAAGTAAGTAGGTAAGGTTGTTTTATTCATCCATTCTCCCGACCGTGTGAGATTTGACGCTTTTATACAAAGTCACCTGACTATCACTCTGAACTGTGAATGAAAACAGCATGTGCTAAGCTATGATTACACAATTGCAGTTTGAAGGAGGGGTTTAGCAGTTTCTTAACAATAACGACAAAAATCAGAAACAAAAATCGCCAAAAACGATCTCTTTTGTCCGTGGACTCCAGCTTTAAAAGGCTCTTTTGAACCCTGTTTTTTGTTTCTTTGCTGTCTAAACTGTGAAAGGATATAATGTTGGGTAAAAACACAAACACTGTAACAAGCTGAAGTAGTTATGATTCATCCTTGCCGAGACATCTGGATCAAGGCAGCAGATGGGGATGGCGGGTGGGGACACAGACCTCCTGGACCAGAGCCTGCTGTCAGGTCCTCACGCAGGCAAAGGGGGAGTCACATCCAGCCCCCGGGTCCTCTGGACCGCTCCGGTCCCCTCGGAGCTCCACTACCTCCTGAACAGCAAACACACTAATTTAGAGACGCTGTAATTTCGTACAACTGGGGAAAACAAAACTAGAAAGGAACAAGAGGGTGTCACAGTGAAAGACATAAGTACGCATTAATGTAAGTCATTTAGTCGATAAATGTTCTTATAAGAAGACGTCGATGTTATTGCCAATGAAATGAGATAAGAGTGTCCTCGTTTCCAAAGCACGTTATTTCAAGCAAAACATGTCAAAGTGGGAGAGATTAAGGCGTCGAACAAAACACTATGGCATCCGTTCAAGGGAATTCTTGAAACAAACGGCCGTACATTGGCAACGGTTGGAATTGTCTTACCCCGTATGCACTTGTTAAAATGAGAATGACTTGTTTTTGATGTTTTCAAGACAGTGACCTTGATGGCTACTTTGCGCTGTAAAAAAGAGGCCGCACACCAACAACTCAGAGGCCCGAGACCTCAGCTGACACCCAACCTGAAGCTTCATAACAATTGAAAGGGAAAACAGAAAAGTTACCCAGAATTCAAAGAGTTCGAAGGAGCAATCAGGGTGGAACGCTGCGATCACAACCATGAAAAGGGAGCAGGCTAAAGGCGTGATCGCACCAAACTTCAAGCACATTTTTTGCCTTTTTGAGTTTGACTGGTCCCATTGTTTTATCGTGAAGTGAAACTATGAAACAGGTGATAGCGAACAGTCATTATGGAGATACACAGCCAATCACACCGGCTGTTTTCTGTTTCCCCAGCAGGCTTGGCTTCGGACCATGAGCCACCCAGAAGAACTCTCCTTTCTTTTGGGAAAGACATTTTTTTTTTTAAAGCAAATGCCCAGAAACTACATATGTTTGTTTACATTCGTGTAACAAAGCCATCTAGCAAACCACAATAGTTTGGACTCTCGTATGTCTGGACCGCAGGCAGGAAATAGTGTCACGCCAAACATCGGACTTCACGCAAACCTTACTGACAGTCGATGCTGGTTCCTTTCGACCATGACCAGGATGTTTCCCCGACTCTAACAGTCATTTTTCTCTTGCCCGAACCTATCCAAACCAGAACCGTAGCGGTGTCGGCTCAAAATACAGCACACACACACAGTGAAGACTAAATTCTCATATTGTAACCTGAATAGAAGACTAAACAGTCCCAATCATCCACTTGACGATAGAGTTGAGAGTAAGTACTGTGTAGAGCATTGACCCATCCTTTGAGGGAGGCCAACATTCAGGTTTCAGTCTTGGTTCCAGTTTAAGAACTGGTCTTAACCCAATTGCCAGCTCAATTTCCATCGTGAGTCCCAAAAGGGCAACTTCAGATCCACTCCAACCTGGATCACCCTCCGCATCTTCTCTCCAGGTTCCAGCCTTAATCAGGGGGTCTCCAGATTCCAGCTCCCGTGCCGAGCTCCAGAACATCTGAACCCTAGGCACAGAACAGAACAGGCCTAGGGTGGGCCCCGCTGGGCTGCCGGCATCTGGATCCAATCAGGGGTGTTTGTCGTCGGGAATTGAATCAAATTAAAAAGTTTAATATTTAATGCGACACCAGATGGAAGCGGAGAGGGGGAAAGAGGCCCTGCGGTCAGCACTAATATCCCCTTCTGAAGAGCCATGCTGCATTCCTGGAGGCAGAGCCGCTGGAAATATGTACACACACACACAAATGTGTGCGCACAAGAGCCCACATGCACAAAGACACAATTAGTGCATCAACACTGGCAAATGCATTGACAGCCAAACGGTGAAGAATGTACGGCACATGTAAGGACACTCCGGCCCTTCTGGACCCGAGAACATGGTTTCTACAAGCCGGCCTGCCAGTCAACGTGGATTAGAGGTAGGTGATGAGTGCAATACACACCTACACACACAAATACACACTCCAACACAGCTCTCACCGAGTCATTAACTCAACAACTAGAAAAGTCTTGCTCATGAGACGTGAAAAAAACCCCTAAAGAAATAAATCGATAAGCTCTAAATGACATTCCTGACAGTTAATAAGACTCACATGTTACTGTATACTCTTCTTTTATGCCTCATTTACAGAAAACACACCATCCGTCCGTCAGAAAGCAGTCGCTCACATGACGTGGCTTTCTGTAAAACTCTCTAATTTGACTGTCAGACAGCAAAGGGTTCTGGGTATTCTCATTTTCTAAAAATCAGGACATAAATCTTCCTGACTTCCAATGTCTTTTAATGTCTTTTTTTTTTTACTCCACCATTATATATTGGGTGTGTGCAATTTTAGGCTTATTTTGGTTGATATGAAAGTCGCAGTGGATTTGATTTCCCAACATTTGTTACTTGTGCATTATATTATTTATAATGTCATCAGTGTCAGCAGACAGCACGTTATGTCGTCTTGACGTGTTTTATTTTTTTCATCATGAGGGTTTTTTTTATGATACCTTCTGGGGGCTGTAAAAGCAACGAGACCTGACCCAAAACTGAATCGAATTAAGGTCAACTGGTTTATTAGTTTTGTACCTACAAAGGCTGGAGGCCTGGAGCTGCCTGTTCTAATCCTGCGGTCTCCCACCATCATTACAGATCTTGTGGGGTTCTGATTAGGTACTACACTGCTTGCATCACATCTAAAATAGAGTCAAAATGAAAGACGTTTGGTTCAAAATAAAATAAAAATACATCGTGGCTGAGAGACCAACAAGCCCGGGAGGTTGCCAACCCGTCACCTACACATAAACTTTATATGGTACAAAACTGGTTCCCCAGTTATGTTGCGGTGACGAGACTTTGGATTTGGCTTCATGTTCAGAAACCATATTTCTTTGACATTAAACAGATGCCAGCGCCTTAAAATAACCATTTAAACAAAAAAAAAGGTTTGATAAAGCCGTAGACAATAGTATCGGACAAAATAATACAAAGTACTTTTATTTGTTTTATTAATATTTTCAGGATAAAAGCCAGAAACATATATGCAGCATCTCAGCTAAGCTTACATTCACATGGATCATTTTGATAACTCAACAAAATAGTTGAACAATATTCATTTATTATTATTTTTATTGATTTCATTATTATGGATAGTCAATATATTTCAATTATATGTCAATATTTCATCTTTTTTTATTAAGTAAGTAAATTCATAATTAAATGAAATGTGTATGTAAGTATTACATATGAATTTAAGGGAAACTTACATGAACTTTACATGAATATAATGTGTTTAATAAATGTAGAGTCACAAAAAACTGAAACAACACTATATTTTGTGTTTACCTTTCATATGAATCATTTAAAAAGGTTAAAATATTGACTTTGACACAGACTTTGCCTTTCTTTGGTTGTGCTTTATGGTATAGTTTTCCTTCCACCTCAGATATTTGACAATATTTACTGTATTATGTATCCAACCCTGTCTGATGCCAGCAGCATTTTTAAAAAATGAGCTGAGCTGAAATATCAAGACCTTTTTCTTCTGCAGCACACACACACACACACACACA
The DNA here is from genome assembly GCA_029853015.1 of Chelidonichthys spinosus. Taxonomy (NCBI): domain Eukaryota; kingdom Metazoa; phylum Chordata; class Actinopteri; order Perciformes; family Triglidae; genus Chelidonichthys; species Chelidonichthys spinosus. The sequence goes on along the minus strand of CM056842.1, from coordinate 17,521,437 downwards.
CACACACTGAACGTGTGATGCGTCTTACACACGACGTGCACACGTGCTTTGTGATTAAGTCGGCCCATTGTGCATGTGTTTGCATGCGAGCCTGATTAATGTAATGAGGATTAATTTCAGCCCCAACTCAATGGACCACCCTGAGTGAGAACAAGACTGGGCACCACCTGTTTATCTCTCTCTCTCTGTCTCACGCACACACACACACACACACTCTCACACACACTCTCTCTCTCTCACACACACACACACACACACTCTCACACACACACACTCTCTCTCACACACACACACACACACACACACTTGGTTCATGATGCAGGAATTTGCATAGAATCACTGTTACCATTACCAAACCGTCTTGCCTGCATGTGTGTGTGTGTGTGTGTGTGTGTGTGTGTGTGTGTGTGTGTCTGTGTGTGCAGCTCATCACAACTAACAACCTCCGTCGTCACCTGCTCACACGTGCACAAAAAGCGCACAAAATCCTCTGTTGCATCATCTCATCGTCAGGATATGTGTTTTGTCAGCATCTGTTCAGCCGTTCAGACAGACACACACACACGACACACACACACACACACACACACACACACACACACACACACACACACACATACACACACGCTGGGAAACCCCATCAGGCAGCATGGGATCTATAGGAGTGGCGTGGAAAGAGAGAGGCCCGGCTGCCGGGGGGAGAGAAACCCAGCAGAAGTGATTTCCATCCGGAAACGGTTCACTGGTGCCCGACTGCTGCTTGATCCTCTGGCTGGTAACAATATTCAGCTGACATTTCACTGGAGAAACTTAATCCCGCTCTCCCCCCCGCGCCAGCGATACCTTATTGGAGGGCTGGCATCCGACACACACGCACGTCTCGCTGTAAACCACTCGCACACGCATGTACACAAGTGGAAAAAACACACAAAAAACATACAGCCACGGCCGATTCCCATCCATGTCGAGCCCCCCGACCACCAATACCCCACCCCCCCTCCTCATATATGTGATGTATGTTCCTTCGGCCTTATTACGGATTTGATTGATACGCAGGCAGAAACACAAGCGTACCATGTTACACATGTCGGGAAACCAGAGTTGAATATTGCAGCGTGCGGTCACGACAACCGAAACGCAGCTAAACCGTTGGTTGTTGCAAAATAACTTTCCTTAAATGTTAAACGATATATATTACCTACGCAGGATAAAAAAGGAGCGATGGTGCAGGACTCATGTGGTAACCATGGTTACACGTACACCAATAAGTCTAGGGAACGTACCATAATCCCCTGGCGACTATTATATATATGATATTTCTATATATTATTGTTGGTGTGATGTTTCCATCCATCTGTTGCATTAAAATGCACATAATTAATCACACACTCAATTAAGTAGGGACTATTCTTTTTGTCAAGTTTTTACTTTGAAGCACTTTGAGATTGATTTTAACAATAAAAAGTGTGTTACAAATAAAATGTATTATGATTAATATTACAATGTTTGGGTTTTTTGGGGGGTTTCGAAATAATTCTTGTCATTCGTCATCTTTTATGACATCAACATATTTATTAAGTGACAGAAAGGAAGGTGTACTATGGAATTTAACCCTTCAAATGCTAGAATACTGATAATATTAGTATCTGAAACTGTGCAGAAACACCAGGGTTCAGAGAGGATTTAGGATTTTAGATTTCAACGTTCCTAACGAGGCTTGGAAGCTTCCAAATGTTCAGTAAGTCACTTTGTGACTTGTTGCCATGTAATAAACTTTCCCAGACGTGATGCAGGATGACAGTCACCTAAAGAGTCTGCTGGTTTGTTTCTAGCAGAGAGCATGGAAGCGAAAGGGACGAGAACTAAACAATGTCAAATTGCTTTCCCCCTTGTTCTTGGACCAGATGACCACGCAGGTGTGAAAGCCATTTCGATGACTTCTGACGGCCATCTGGAGCTCCTAAAGCAACTATTATTAACTGTTCTGGACCAAAGTTACAGTTTTCACTCGCTGCACTTGAACCGGCAATAACACATTGTGTTGTTCACTCGGAAGCCGTGGAAACGTTGAATCGCATTTTAAAGGAGCAATTTGTCAAAAATCTCAGCACACTTACTATAAGACACGGTCTAAGAAATAACATTGCAGTGAGACAAAGGGGCGTGTCTTATGACGATGCATCTTGAATTTCTGGTTCAAGATGAGCTGGAATAAAAACCCTTTTTAGATCAAATCCCGAATCATAGACCCGAACACACAACCTCACACACTCAGGTGAGACGCGTTAGGGCAGGTGAGTAGTCAATCAAGAGGGCTGGGAAGTCAAGACACCCGAAACGAGAGGATTGGTCAGTACATGGAGCAGGAAATTACAAAATAAAACAGGAAATGAAACACGAGAACTACCCAAAATAATATCATAACAAATCTTAAGCAGACATGACAACACCTAATTGTCATATATGTATACACACACACACTTCATCCAATACCAGATATGTATTTGCTACAAGAAAAACACTTTATATTCTTATCATTATTACTTTGTTTTAAAATTGTGACATCGATCCATCAATCAATCTGCAACTTCGGCTTTTTTTTTAATTGACAGGACAAGTAAACTTGTAAAATATTTTTTTAATTCCCAGAGTCGATATTGTAAACAACTCTGATTGTATTATAAATAACTGGGACGATGACTGATCTAGTCCATCCTGCACACTCAACTCTCCCCAGATAAATAAAAAGGTCAGAAGAATCAAGATCTTCAAGGTGCAGGATTTTGTATCTGGCATTTCAGCGTTTTCCAGAGTGGGAAAAATAACTGGTGAATAAGTTCCAGCGTGAAGATTTGGGGGAATGTGTAACATGGAACTACTGTTGGAAACGCTAATCTTGATTATTATTGGGGGCGGGTGGGTTTGTCAGCTGTGATTCAACACCTGGTCCTCCTGATTTGCTGTGAGACGTTCAGGCCCCGAGACTTGGGTGTCACATCGGAGTCCTACTGTTGACGTTGGAGCTCGGCGGGCTTCGCTGCCACCGTTAAAGAAGCCGTAAAATAATGGAAAAGGTTTAACGCGAGCGTGTGGAAAGGGAGGGAGGCTTTTTTTTGGTGCATTGAATACGTGAAAATGTGCAGCTCACGTGTGTGTAAGAGCATGTGTGTGTGTGTGTGTGTGTGTGTGTGTGTGTGTGCGTAGGCGTCCGGCATGCCTGCCAGTCTGGGGTTCTCCTGGCAACGAAGGCTTCCCGCTGCAGCATCAGAGGTGACGAGGTGCGAGGGCGTACACACACACACACACACACACACACACACACACACAAAGGGTTTTCCTCAGTCACATGCCAAAGCAGAGAGAGAGAGAGAGAGGGAGGGAGGGAGGAAAAGAGCAGCGTGAGGTGCTGGGAAATAAGCAGCATTAAAAAATAGTGAGGGCTTTTTCCACTGGCGCGTTCCCACAACACAGCAAAATACACAGAAGTGACAGGTGACTAGGCCTGGCGTGACTTCTGTCTACACACACACACACACACACAAACACACACACACACACTGACCCTCGTGCATATCTTTTGCAAAGAAGAGAACCTGAAACACACGACAGGTGTGCGTGGACAGACGTGACACTCACATCGTGGTCACTCACACCGTTAGGGACTTCTTCTTTCGCCGTGTGTTTGAGGTTTTGGCGTGTGTTTTTGTGTAAAGTGTTTCCATGCCGTGAACGTGATTTATTCATTTGTTCGGAGAGACTCTCTGGATCGTTTTTTTTTTTTTTTTAATTTTCTGCTTCCATTTTATATCCTGTACGGCTCCGGTAAGCAATAACAGGCCATCGTGTTCTTATTGCTCTCCGGTGGGTAGCACGATCTCTTAGCTTGGCAGTTATGAGGGGAACTAGGCACACACACACTCATAAAACACACACTCATGCACACAGATGTACAAAGATGCAGATTCACTCACGTGTGCGTCACCAAGACAAACAAAACCTTTTTATGGCCAAAAGCGTAGGAACCACGCAGAGCGAATATTAAGGAGTATTAACTGTCGACCAATGCACTCTACTTTGGCATTTTGTCTTAAGTTAGTTGCACTCTTAAGTCCTAACCTTTCAGTTATATTGTTATTATATCTTCAGGACAAGCGATACATGGTGCATTTATTATAGTAGAGTTGCAAAGCTGGGAAACCAAATCAGTGAGATGAAAGTAAGTAAATCATTTAAAATAATAAATGTAAAAAAAACTGTATTTAATTAATGATGTATCATTGCAGCTCTAAATTAAATTAGTAGGTAGACAGGAAATCTATCAACAATTATTCCTATACAGCATCTTCCTAAAGCAAACATGACGTTGATCTCAACATGTGATGTTTGTATTTTAATCATGCTTGACTAGAAACGGAATCTCTTTAGATTTTAGTTGGTCAGACAAAGCAAACATGATGATGTCACAAAGGGTGTCAGGGGGGCAGCGGGGTTATAACTAAACCGTGGCTCGGCCCACGGATGATCGGCCTCCGGAGAAATGTTTCTATACATTCAAAGTAAACAGCCGGTACGGGAACATTTGGTCCCGATGTGCATATAGAGGGCTTCACACACACTTATAAAAGCATTAGCCCGCTGCAGGGTGCTGGTGCTGCAGACAGTCACAGCTGTACACAATCCATCCAGCACATAAAGCAATCGGCACCAGGACTCGGGATTCAGTGGAACCATAGAGCCGTGCCACTCCCTGCACCGTGTCAACAGGCATACGTTTCATTTCCATTCCATGCTGTTTAATATCCTACCGTTCTGACAAGCAGACAATACGACCAACAGATACGATGATGTCATATCATTCCTGAGACTCGGCTACAGGACGCCAAATGTGTCCCCAAAATTCAGCTGTATATATACATATATACAGTATATAGTGCTACATATGAGGGCCAGCTGTGTGGCCTTTTATCTCGTTGTTAATGGAGATAGAAGCCAGTTGGCTGCCATGTGGGCCTTAAGTATGCAAACACAGTGTGATGTCATGGCTGAGTCAGTGATTAAGAAGGTGGCAGTGACTTCCCACACACTAAAAGTGTTGAAATGAAGTCAGACGCAGCGACATGACGTAACGTTACAGAGCCGCTATAAAGCAGGAAAAAGACCTTATGACATCGTCAAAAACAGGTCATCGTGAGAAAATCATTACAGTGATGTGATTTTATAGTATCACGTAGTGGAAAGGATTTTTAATTAAACAAATGTTTGCATTTGTTCACTGGATATGATTATTCTGGCCTCCTGGTGAACGGAAGTCCGATATTTATTCTCTATCGGCTCCTTTTTGGTCTCCACCAGGGAAATATCATCTCCATAGCTGCTACAGGACTGTATAGCTGAGGGGAGCTGCAGATTTGGGTGATCATTTAGGTTCATCACAGACATTTGGCATCGTCATGTGATACACTGTGATTGTAACATGTTATAATGGAGCTATAATTCTTAGAAAACCTTGCAACTTTGTATTCACCTAATACACCCATAAAAAAAGAAACTTCATTGGTGGTTTGTGCAGGAAGCTCTCGCCGCCCGTGAGATCCTTCAGAAGTAAAGAGAATAATTGCTGTGTGATGCAGAACGCTGAGGGTGATAGAGCGGTGAATGTGAGTCACGCTGGTTTCCCACTCAGTCATTATTCTGTCATTGAAATTTCACTTGAAACCCAAACGCCGTCCCCGAAACAATCCAGACCCTCATTCACAAACACGTTAATACATTGCTAATTATGGTTTACGCCCCTCGTATGGACAGCACAAATCACAGACAGACTGTAAACGCAACATCGTGTCCAGCAGCGGGCGATTGTAGTCCCACATTTTTCCTGCATCTGTGAAGCTTCAAATCAAATATGTTCCTGAGAGCCTGACATCCTTATTATTGAATTAGAGTTGCTAATGAGGAGAATTTTCTGCTGATATTCAATATCTTAGAATTTGAACATTCCTATGCCAAGGTATCGTGTTATTTTACTGTTTCTGAAAAGATTTTGTGAGGGCAGAAAAGCCTCTGCAACTGCATTCATATATTACACACCAAAATCCCAACTGATATGAAAATAATATTGACATATGTGATATGATAATAGCCCCACCCTTGCTGCTGCACCGTCAAGCTGTCAGATCTACTATGGAGCCCAGACCGTCACTAACTGCACCCGTTACGTAGATATCTCATTTTTGAGAAAATGAAAAAGCTATTTCAGGGAGAAGTCGACAATGTGCCAGGATGTCAAACTGATTTAGCAGCGAAAATGCGTGAGCTGCTTTATCGTCCATTTTACCCTCAATGGGACCACCGTTTACTAAATGAACATCACGCTGTATAGAAGAAGACTTAAAACTACAGATTGAGACCATAAACTCATGTTTAACGAGATAATAAATCAAGAGAGAAGTAGTCATTTTCTCATAGACTTCCATGCAATCTTATTTTTGCAACCATATGAGTCGCCCCCTGATGGCAAGCAGAGGAAATGCAAGTTTAAGGCGGTGGAAAGCCTCTTGTAAAGCCGACTTGATTCACTGTTGCAATCAATAAAAAGCAACAGCAGCATGTGTAGTATAACTTCAGCAGCTAGAGTAGCATAGACATGCTAACGCCAAATAATGATGCATACTTATTCTAAGAGTGTAGTTCCACAGGATTTTTACGTAGAAGCATACCATTTTAGAAGGATATATCTCATTCTACATGCATGGCACATGCCAATGCATGTATAACTTCTCCTTCAACATTCCCGATTTCTGTAATCTCCTCGTACCAACATCCCTTAACTCGTTGTTTGACTTTTTATTCATCATATTTTTCCTCTATAGGAAGCACATGTCAACATCACTCAACGCCACATCACAAAGCCAAACATCCTTGATTCCATCGCAGGAATCTTAGGAATTACATTTTCTTTTGCAGGAAGCCTCGCCCCCCAGGGTTGGAGAGCGGAGTGTTGAGATGCTTATTTAGTCTACTCTGCATGAATAGTAACCACACAGACCAGCCTGGAACCTCAGATCGATATCGACGATAGAGAGGTTGAAAAAGAGAATGTAAAATCAACTTGTATGAGGGAAACCAGGAGGAGAAACATTGGGGGTGGGGCATGTTTTTCTGCAGCTTGATTGAAGGGACTTTTGTTGGAGGACCTTTTAGAAAAGGTTTTCATTCTTTTTCCTCTGAGAACTCCTCACTAACTCCCAGTTGTTTTCTTAAAGAAGTGATCCGCCAAAATACTTCATCGCAGCAATAACAGAATTATGGCTGACGTCAACAAGAATTGCACTTCAAGTGTAGCTGTTCGAGTTATTTGGGGTGTCGAAAGATTTGATTCTTCAAATACAGTTTCCGTTTGGGATTCGTTTTTCATACTTGACATTAATGAAAGACATAAAAACCGGTTGGAAATGTGGAGGGGTTTGGCAGTTATTTCCACGCAAATCCATGATTTTTTTTCAAGCTCTATGACTTTTACTGCTTCGGTGTCTCACTTAATGCTAAGACTAACTTCAACAAATCATCCTGCGTGGTGATTTCCGATCATCTTTGGGTGCAGTGGGATGAGTTGACCCGGGCCAAATGTGTAAAAAGGTTTTGGGCCTGCAGCTTTGGGACCTTTCAGTGTTAGACATGGGGCGGTGATGAGATGATGAGATGATGATGATGATGTGAGCTCAGTACTCAAGCTGATTTACAGTGGAGGGTTTTATATCTGCTTTGCAAGGATGCAGCTCATGCTCTCAACCAGAGCCCCAAAAACAAGCAGTTATTACTATTCCAACCATCAACATTTACACGACTGCGTATTAGGCCCACTGTAGGAAAAATACATTCAAATGGATTTGCGAGTTTATAAAGTTGCAAAATATGCCAGTTTATTACGATGCTAACAATCTGCATCTATGCTAGCTAGATGAATGTTCGTACATTTATTTGGCCTCGTTAAGGTCCTTAGGGTGATGATGTTGATGCTTATTGTAGGTTTTATTTATGAGGCCAAATTGTTCATCTTATGGGTGTTTATTGATCACGGCGGTTGGGCTAGCGATAGCTTTCACTTGTTGTTGTCATAGCAACGGCAAACATCCAGTGTTAGCGGAACCAAGAAATAAGTTTATATCGGCTATATATATTTATAAAGTCACAAATTCTCTTTTTTTTTTCTCTGAATACTGCCCCCCTCTCTCGGCTCCTTTTCCCCCTACAGTGGATTTTATACGCCGTCGTAACATTAACTTTACTTTCCTTGGATTTTTCTTTCTGAAAACAGTCGAGTGGATGAGACTTCACCTCCGTTTCAGCAGATCTGCATTCGTGTCTTCCCCACTGGCTATAACTTTCTGCACCCCCTCCGCTTCACACGATGACGAGTTCCCACGCTTTGAACTCGGCCTGGTTGATTACAGCATGCCCTTGGAATGCCCTTCATATCACTCAGTGATAAAAAAAAAACCAGACATCTTACTCCAGAACCAGACCAGCACCACAGCAGAGACAGAGGTAACTACAGGATGCCAAACATATGTTGATAGAAATCAGGGATGGAGTCAGAAAGGATATAAGCATTTAATCTAATGCAATAAGACATCGGAATTTTCACTGCAGCCCGTTAATTTGATTTATTTTTCATTAAATCCTGTCTTTAGGCAAGCTAGAGGAGTGGGTCTATGTACCGGTCCCCCACAACAACTGTTGCATGGAAATGTGTACAGGTATTCATGGTCCCCAGAGAATGAACCCCTAATGACTTCCTCTTCTTTTCTCCTACGAGTTATGTGGTTGATTGTGTGGATTTGGATGAAATAACTAGTTCTTCAGATTTGGTAGACTCCTTGTCTTTTTCACTTTTCCCTCTAATTTCCACTCATCCTCCTCTTCATCGTAATCCCCTCCATCCACCCATGTCTTCTTCCTCCTCGTCTCAATCTCTATTGCCCAATTAGTACTCCCAGTCAAACGTCAGGCCGATCTCAGTGAAAATATAAATCGTGGCGCCAAATAAGACTCAAAAAGTATGACTTTATGAGCTGTGACTCCGTCCGTCTCCACGCCCGTTTCAACTGCGATCAAGAGTAATGATGCAAGTGATGCTGCGAAAGGCCACGAGACAAACTCTTTGTCTTTGTAGGGACGCCGGCGGTCGGAGCGTTGGGTTGCTGATCGCTTGCTCTTTGATGAGCTTCCATCGGGACGGAAAAATAAATCAGATCAGCTCCAGGATCATAGGAATCTGGCATTTGGCCACGACGACTGACAACAACAAGCGTGACATCAGTCGGCCGGGTGACTCCAAAGGGCCACCTATTGAAATACCAGTAGGAGATTGAGTTGTTGTGTGTTGTTTCCTTATGTGCGATGGGTTTCAGGTTCTGTGGCATTGTGTAGCTTTTAAAAATGGAATAACAGCATTTTTTTTTAATGCCGCTGGGTCTCATCTACTTTATGGACTTCTGTGGTGACTTACTTTAGTCAAAATATACAGTTTCTTCCAATAATTGGTAGCTGGGACACTCTTTGTGTTGCCTTTCCATAGATGGGGTTTATTTATCCATATCGCTTCTTGCCAGCTGCAGCTTTAACATGTTGTGGTCTCGTTTAAAAACCATTTTCAATATAAAGCAAAGTCATTCATCATCTCTGCAGCCTGATGATTGATATGCATAAGTAACATAATACAACAAACTTCAGGGGTAAATTCATGTAGATCTGACTTTCTTTTTTTTTTTCTTAGTGTCTGCGAGCACACACACGTATGAGTTTGTTCGTCACCGTGTTTGCATCTGCATCTCCAGATGCAGCTGAGTCAAGGCTAGCAACACTGATTAATGTGTGTGTGTGTGTGTGTGTGTGTGTGTGTGTGTGTGTGTGTGTGGTGTGTGTGTGTGTGTGTGTGTGTGTGTGTGTGTGTGTGTATCCAGATGCAGCTGAGCGAATAGGAAATGCGGTGTGAACCGAGTCTCAGTGCAGCGGCCCACAGGTTAAATGGTGTCACATTCAAAGGAAAGGGTTAAATGGAACCATATGGACACAAACACACACACACACACACACAAACATGTACACACACACACACACACACATGTACACACACACACACACACACACACAAAACATGTACACACACACACAAACAAATGCACACATGGACACAAGAAAGAGCACATGGCGGTTCCTCATACAACTTTGGAAACTTGCTGTGTGTGTACACACACACACACACACACACACAAACTTTACACGTGTGCATGTGCACATGTGCATGTGTTACGATGCAGATGTTTCCCCCTCGCTCTCTCTCACACACACAGCATGCCAGCATTAAATCCACTCACTTTCTGTGTCTCTCTCTATTGTCTGTTTAACAGGCTGGCTCAAGAGTGTGTGAGAGAAGTGTGTGTGTGTGTGTGTGTGTGTGTGTGTGTGTGTGCGTGTGTGTGTGTGCGTGTGTGCACACTAACAGCCCCGGCAGCTGAGAAGCCTCCTCTGCTATATATTAGCGGTTTTGTCAGGGCTGTGTGTTTGGGCCTGTTGCCATGGTGACAGACCCTTCAGGCAAAGCTTTAGGGCTACTCCGTTAGCATTAGCGCTGTTTGTGGTGGCATCGAGCAGAGAGAGAGAGAGAGAGAGAGAGATACAGAGAGACATGTCAGACATGTTTTTCATCATCATTTCTTTTATTTCTACTGAACTAGAAGCATCAGTTAAAGAGGATAAGCTTGGTTTTAATTGGATGCTACTTTCCCCTCGTCCTCTTCTTTCCATCGCTAGTTTGGTGCAAGTAGAACATCAGTGACTAGAAAAAGTAAACCAATCAAAACTATTAAAAAACACATAATTGTTCCATCAATCAACACGCAGGGAGGAATATATAGCTTTTCCTACGGCTTGGCCAGCTTTTTTGACGTTGTTCATGTGCACTCATGAAGCTTATTAGTGATGTTTCCAACAACAAATGAAGAACTAAACTTTGCTTTAACTTGGATTCAACTTCTGGATATTTGGCACCGGACTGTTTTTCTAAGGACATTTCTCATCCCCCAAGGGAAAACAAATATTATTTTTCGTATATTTGCCGTTGAAAGGACGCTGCAGTCCTGCAGCAGGTGGACCTTAAATCATAATTACATCTCGTTTTGGTGAATATGTTCCCTGCTGAGTTTGAGACGCACGTCATAGCCAATTACAGCCAAGTTTAAAAGGTTTACGAAGCAGATTTTTAGTAGAACAAAAACATGATATTTATCAATGAAATAACAATTAAAGGCACACCTTTTAACATACCACACTCATCAGCCTGTGTAATATAAAAACCTGATGATGTCATCGGGGAAGAACACCTTTGATAATGTACGGTAATTGTAACATCCAGACACAACCAGAAGGTTTGAATAAAATATTTGGTGAACATTTAAAACAGAAATAACTAATTTTGTAAGATTTTACAAAAAAAAATTGATTTAGGCTGATAAGAATGAAGTCAACCTAAATATAAAACCATGAAACCTGGTTGGGCAACATTTCATGTGGGATTATTTCTTATATATTTCTATCCACGCAGTAATGTACAACAGCATTACTGGCTTTACTGCCTGAGTCACCACTCGGGCGGGAAATGAGGGAAATCTTCTCCTTAGCTCTCGTCTGCTGGAGTTGCTTCACTTGTCATGTTGTATTACTAAAACTTTCTGTTGTTAACAGAACGTCAAATAGGAATAAATCCCCCCACGGATTCCACGAGGAGCCTTCGTTTGGACTGGCTACTGGTTTCCATTCATTTCACAACAGGTATAAAAAAGAGGGAGATTTACACTTGCTTGCTAAGTCATCCATCACGGTAAAAAGCCTTTAGCCTTTTTTTGGTCAAAGTTCCATTTAATGCAAGCGGGGCTCTTTCCTGGTGCATTCAAGGGCGTGTTGGAAATAGCACTAATATATGTGCTTTATGGTAATGTACATATTTTGTTGTTAATGTCATAAAATGTTCCTTTTACCCTTTAAAGCTTGGAGTGGGCGCCACATGGGAGAGATCACAGACGGAACAGCAGCTATCCGGATTGGATGTAAAAAGACACGATGTATTCAGAGGAAAGCTTAAAGTTCAAACATTTACCAGTAGACTTGAAGGCAGCGCTCCTTGTAGTGTGGTATTATGTTTTATGTGTATTCATACAAACATCCAACAGTTCCTCTTGTTACTCAGCTCTCATTTCAGAGATACAAAATCCACCTCTTTTACCTGAATATAGATATCTGCTTATAACGATACAAAACCTATATCAGCTCTATTTGCATAATATTTGCATGGAAATGTTGCATTAAATCTAAATGTATTCCAAAGCTATTTATTTGACTCAACGGGTTCCAACATTAGCTTAGCACAAGCCATGGACCATATGGTAGATTCTTTGATAGTAGAGATAAAATGAATGTAAACACAAATTAACTGGTTGGTGAAGTCATAGCTCCGGGTATCCAGCAAATGCTGCGCAATGAGCAAAAAACACTAATCACATATGCTGCTTATCGTCTCGGAGTCGAATATCTTTTAGCTTGAGGTGTTCTGGGTGCAAAAACAGGAGGTGCACATAAAAGGCTTCACTCTCATTATCAACAATTACAAAAACGCACCCCAGGGTGCCAAAAACACGCTCTGTGCCATCCGGACCTGAAAGAGTTGTTCCTTCATCCAAAATCAAGGGGTCAAACTCCAGAAGGGCGTCGAAGGCTGCACAGGATATCAGGCTGACTAAATCACTTAACGTGATCCACGCACGCAGGTGTTTTCACTTCATCGCCGAGGAAGTCAGGGAGGCGTGGGAAACCCCGTTATCTGACAAGAACCGGAGGGGAAACCAGGAGCACACACACACACACAAATATAGTGATGCAAACACAAATATAGACACACTTCTCACTTGGACAAACGCAATAACAGCAAGTCACCCAACGTACGTGTTCATGCACTCATCACATACAATTTCATTACAAACACACACACACACACACTCACTGTGGGATCCGTGTTGCGCATTATCCCAAAAACACTAACCGCACTGTTTACCCACCTACGCTCAACTGTAGCCCGTTACCACGACAACCCCAGCAGCCATAACTCCCCATATTGACCGAAACGACCATTAATCTTTTTCAAGTCTCTCCCGACGGAGCGGTAATGATACGTTAGTATTCCAACTTCCTCACACCACAGCGTCGGCGGACTATCACCGGGCAAAATGAAAATATGATGCAATGGGATGCCAATGGAGACGCTGGGGGAAGAGATGCTCGCGACAAAGGAGGTCGGCGGTTTGAATCCCTGGGAACGGCGGGGGTAAAACTGTGACTGGGGGACGGAGCGTGCAGAACGGTCCCTTTATTTGGCCGTTGGAGTGAAGGGAAGCCTCGTCTAAGTATGGGACTCCTTCTCCAATAAAACAAAAAGGAGTATTCTGATTGGGAGAAGTTGTAATACCATCAAACCTTTTTCATGATAGAGTGATGCTTGCTAAAAGGCAGGTACATTGGGGAATTGTTGTAAGTGAAATTTGGCAGCACAAAATCCCCAAATGGACACAGAGAGCATGAAAAACAGACGAAACATTTGTGGGATCCAAGAAACACAGATGCAATAGACATCATGATTGCACATTTACATAAAGAACATGGATCGTTGAAGACATCCATCAACTTCCTTGTTCCTCTACATCCAAACATCCTCCTCTCTACCATGAAAACTGTCTGTTCCACCTCTTTTAACTGCCTGAAATTATGCTATTGTCATGTTTTTGGTCATAACGTATATTGAGCAAATATCATTATTCAAATCAGGAGTGGAAAATGGGCGTTTTGCCAACCATTGTGTGAAATGAAGGTCCTTGGAAACAACCGTGGCGTGTCGGTCACCCACAGAGACCGACACAGTTATTTCCTCCCACGCGACGAGATTAAAAACAAACGAGGGTGATGTCACTGCTTGCCTGTAAAAGTGCAAACTCATAGTTTTTGAATAGCACAAGTTCACATGATGAAAGTAACTGAAAATCAGGTGAATTTGCGAGAACCACACAGAAAGAGTTCCTGATGGTTAGCATTGATAACACTAGCGTTGTCACGGTGAAATATGCATAATTCCTGCAGATAGTCTCTTCAAGAATAATATTTTGGGAACAAACCCACTTAAGGTCAGACCCACAAAACACCGGCTATCCCTGCCAGTAAGGAATCCGTCGCCCCCCTTTTTTTTTATTCCAGCTCTTCACTTTAACCGCTCCGATCTCGCAGCTCAAAACAAACAAATCGAAAACACACCCGAGGCAGCGTTCTCTCGACCACAGTGGCGTTTGTTTTGCTTGCACACTAAAGCGAAGCTAAGACAAATATACAGCGTTGGGAAAGCTACGCGTGATGGGTTATTAATGCGGCACATTATGATGGACGTGTGTGTCTTGTTGCAGGGGGGGAGGTCGGTTGTGTAATCGGCACAAATCCATCCAACCATAATGGATTTGGGCCGAGAGGCGAAGGGCAATGTGAGTCAAACAAAAGCTCATGATTGTTACACTTTTATCTAACCACGACTTTCTCTGTGCTTCCCCAATAAAGCAGCACTCCATCGATTCTTCTCATTATCAAACACACAAAAGCACACTGGAGGTCAAATCCTCAACTCAAACTGTGCGTGCTTTTAGCTGTGGTTGATCCTGTGGAGGCCTTTAATCACAATGTCCATGTGAGTTCACAGGCTGGTCCTTCACGGACAGATCCATGCAAGCAGGGAGCTAACAAGCAGACTCTTAAGTGTATGGGGTTGTAGGTAGACAGTGTACGACGATCAATCAGGGCCACTGTAGGGGAAAACAAAATAAAATCGTAGCCGGGAGAGGGGGGCAATATCTCAAGAAAAAAAGTGGCAAATTTGTTCATAAAGAGTTTATTATGATGCTAACAACCAGCATCTATGCTAGCTAACTTCCCATGAATGTACGCATTTATTTTTCTAATTCAAACATCACAACGCCTTGTTAAGGTCCTGAGGGTTTTTTTTCCTCTGAATGTTGCCCCCCTCTCTCGGCTCAGCTTTTTTGCTACAGTGACTCTCATACGCCGTCGTACAGTGGGATGTAGAAGGAGGAGTTTAAATGTTAAATGTTTTTTCATATATATTTCGTTGCGTTGCCTCTGACCAGAAAAAACTGTTCTATGCAGACATGCAGCAACAATACAGGCTATTGTAGCAGCTTAGATGCTGCTGTGCACGGAGTCTGCAGGAGAATAGCTGTCTGGCCTCGCCTACTGTCCTTGACAACTATCTGTAGGAGTCCGATACCTTCACCAGAATGTGTGTGTGTCTCAGAACGCACATAAATGCATAGACACACACACTCACATACACATACTGTATCATAAACATGAGAGTGTGACAGAAAAGAAGATTGGGAGAGAGGCGGTATCTTGTTCCATGTAGTTATTATTTTCTCTCCTGGAACTGGATCTCTTTTCTCTCTCTCTCTCCCCCTCTATCCTCGCTCGCCCCCCTCCTCCCTCTGACGTCAAACTCCACTTCTGCAAAACACGCCGCCTGGATGTGGCAGCCTTACAAAACTTAATAACACATGTCAAGAGTCCCCTACCCCATAAGCAGTTGTGTAACACCAGTGGATCACATTATGGTTCTATTTTTGCACCGCTTTGGCCGCGGCCAGCCTGTTACACAATAAATGCCGCCTTTATTTTCATTTTGCAAAAAAAAAAAGTTCTTACTTCTATAACAGACGCCATTTCCTAACTGAAGATGCGTGTTACCCTGTTTTACCTCCGTGCCATACGGAGTCACCAAGTCAAATACATGCAGGAGGCAAGTATATGAAATGTTTTATGTGAGAACGTATGGGTTTTTAAAGTCATGTAAGTCATCACTTTGAATGAGTTTGCCTTTAGAAGACATTGGATTCAGACTCAACCTTTCTTATTGGTCCATAGAAGACAGTATTTAAGCCCCATACTAGACAGACTGGAGACTGATATCATAAATATTCTACACAATATTTGGCACAAACGTCCACCTGGACTCAAAGAGGAAGTGGTTAGATGTTGGTGGTCAAAGGTCAAAGTCACTCTGACCTCCTTAAAACCCTTTTGGCCTTAAATCAAGAATTCATTAGCAAATTGTTACAATGTCATGCAAATCAACAGGATAAAATTACTTCAAGTCATGGAAAGTTATGGCTGTAAACTGCAAATCTGTAAAATAATAATATTCACTCAACTATGATTCCTTATTTGCACCTTTTAGTCAGAAGTCTGCGGCTTAATAACAAACAAAAGCTCATTTCTTTTCTAGAAAGGGGAAGTTTACAAACTTTTAAAATACACAATGGTGGGTTTTGCTCATGTAGTTTCTTCTTTTTCCAGCATTAAACTATTTATGAAGTATTTTGTTTCCAATCAGAAAGGTAAGAGGCTCCCAGATGAAGGCGCTCTTTGATCGCTGGGATACATTGTGACTCAGATGTTTGTTCACGTTCTAATAATGAAAGAGGCCATTGACCGGCATTTTTTACATTGTCTTCTATTATTTCTGTATACGCAGGGCAGGAAGCGAGCGCTTCAAAGACCAGAAATTAAAAGGAGGAGCGTTTCCAGAGATTTCCAGGATGCTCACCGGGTTTTTATCCTTTTCATCCCAGGAATAGAGGAGATAGCAGCTTTGTGCCAGGGAGGGAAGCTTTGAGGATGTTGCCAAGGTATATACGGAGATGAGAGAGGGATGAGTTCGGGGTCAGAAGAAATGGAAAAGGAACCTCCATGGTGGGATATGACCTGAACCCTCCTCACCGACTCAGGTTTCCTCTTGCGCAACGCAAAAATGCCACTGTAGCAGATGGTTTCCTTCAAAGCATATAAGTTTTCATTTCCTCCTACTCTCATCTATAATAGAGTTAAGACATGAGTCCCGTCTATGCATCAGTGGATGTTGATGATACTTCAGGTAGATCTCCATAGAGTGCTATAAGATCTTTTTCCTTTTTTAGCTGAAATATGCAAGAAAAAAAAACAATAAAATAAGAAATGCTGGTTATCCCCATTTTGATTAAAAACAAATTCAATTATATCTGAAACTGCAAAACTAAATTCTCCACACTATCAATACGTGAATCTATGTGTTAGAAAATGCTGTGTCATGGTTTGGTATTACCAGATGTTACGTTTATTAGTGACTTTTGCTGCTTCGCCTGTGTGCAAAATTCCATTGTACATGCTGCTTTACACATGCACACACACTGTATATGACTTTGTGTGTGTGTGTGTGTGTGTGTGTGTGTGTGTGTCATGCAGTAGTTTGGATAAGACCATGATTT
>CM056842.1:17439035-17501535 GCA_029853015.1 Chelidonichthys spinosus | reverse complement strand
CTGCTCCTTCGTGCTCAGCCACACATCAGAAGTTTCAATCACGTTAACGGTGGATTATTACACAAAGAGACAAATGGTTTCCTTACTTTTCTTTTACTTTTTAGAGTGTACAAGTGGGGAGGGGGGGGTTAAGAGGAGATGAGGGGGTTAAAGTCCCAGAGAGGCTCAATGGGGACCAGCTGCAGGGTACTGGGCATAAGCCAGGGAACGTTCCGGATGGATAAAGAGAGGACGAGATACCCCCAGGAGAGGACGGGAGAGGAGAAATGATTGCAGATCACATGGAGATAAAAAAAAACAAAAACAAAAAGGAGGAATACTGCAAAGAGGAGAGAGGCAACAGGAAAGAAATGACAATTACATATTTAAATGTAGAGAGATAAATAACTGTTACCAATAGGAGGAGTTCAGGGCCAAGAATACTAATAATCATTAAACATAGCCCGACCCAGTCTCACTAGATACCATCCACGGGTCATCTGAAGCTTTTCTAAATGAAGTCGGACATTAAAAGATATACAAAACATCTGCTGATCTCATCTCATCGTGCCTCATCGGGTCAAACTGAAGCAGTGGAGCTTTGTGGGGTTTAAAACCACCAAACTAAGGACACAAAGCAGCATTAAAGAAATGCAAGGGGACAATGAATTAGGATCCAGGAAGTCTGATTTGCTTAAACACGGCATAGATACCAAGGCTGGGTAAAAGTTCTGATACCTTTTCCGATACCTTGAATTCAAAACCAAACCAACAATACTTCTTGCTTATTATGTAAACCTTTCACTTTCTTGAAAAGACCCTTCATAATGTAAACAGAGCTATACGTTCAAAAAGAAAGAAGACACTGTAGAAGTTTGGTTCAGATAGGATTCATTGTGCAAGAACACAAATAAAAAGCAATAAAGGCGCAAGGACAGTCCTTCCTCTGTTCCTCCTGCCAGCAGCAACGCAGCACGGTGGCGACATGTTTGCAATAAAAGGATTGTGGGTAAATGAACACCGATCATGTTGGTTCACCAAAGACAGATTTATTTGTTCTGTGGTTACCGGACCTTTTACAAACAAGCACACCTTCACCAGGCGAACAGAGGCGACACATGTAAGGCCTTCGCTGATGAATGGATACAGAGTGGGTATGGGGTTGTTTTTGTGTAATAGAGGGTGAAGACAAGGAGTCAAGTGTTTCCATGGGAAGGCTGTCAGAGCTCTGATCCGGGCTGAATGTGGCCTCCACATAAACTCTCAGTGGAGCGCTGCTGCCATCATGTGCTGCGATGAAGGAAGTTCATTCTGAAGCCAAACCTAATGAAGTGCTGAAGGGTCATATAATACAGAGAGAAATCGCTCACAGCTTGTTTCTGGAGCCCTCTAACTACACTGTTGCCCATGGCTTCAGACCACATTCCTCTGTTTATTTCTATTTAAATGGACAGGTGATCACTTTTGATCAGGTGCAATGATTACATGATGCGTCCCAATCACCCAGGTGAAAGTCATGCATGCATAACATTTGTTTGGTGCTATAAAAGACAAGATATTTGCAAATGATTCCTACATTCTGGGCAACCCTGTATATGCATATAACCTTAGCATGTGTAGTGAGTGTTAAGATTGGAAATTACAACTTTGTGATACATAAAAATTAAGATAAAATAATCATTTATTAGCCCCAAACTATACAAGCGGTCATCCCAACCCTTAAAAGGACAATCATGTAGGATTTAGATGGAAAATAAATATTCATTGTTGTGTTTGGTGATGAAGATTCTTGGGTAACATAAAGCTTTGTGACATTTTCCAGAAGAGTCCTGTGTTTCTATGTTAACAATTTGGATATTGTTTTATTTCAAATGGAAATACAGAATGGGGGAAAAGTACTCCTGGATCCAGATGTTCATCTCACTTGTATTTTAGGCACAGCTGTGAGTCGTCAACCAATGGAGGCAGCTTCTTTGCCTTCGTCACCCAGTGCATGCTGGGATCAGCCGCAGCCCTCCAGTGATCCGGAATAAAGAGAAAGCAGGTTAATGGATGGAGCTTTTTTCGGTTTTTCCAGGAGGAACTGAGCAGCGAGCCAGGTGAGTCTGAGGTTACAGAGAATGTATTGGAGAAGAGTTGAAACCACAGTAAGACATAATCCTTTGATGGAAGAAGTGGCATAATAGGTGTAATGGGCGCTTTTACAAAAATGGGTTACTGAATGTTTCTAGCTATTGTATTTCTTAGGCTTCCGTCCAAAGTAGTGGTTATGTGGTTTAATTACGGACCGGAGCCCCTCCGGCGCCGTTCGCACCACTTCAGTGAGCGTTGAAGGGTTCCAGACAGTCGCGTTGCCATCCTCACGTTGGAATCTGCAGTCGTTTCCGTTCCACGTGAGCCACGAGGAAAAAGAATTGATCGACAACTTGAGGTGTTTTTGCCATTTGATATTTCAGAGACTTGGAATCCATCTCATCAAACTCTATAATGATTTTCTTCTCTTCATCAATATTTAAAAAAGAAGCCAAACAGGGTGGCTCACACAAACACAAAACTTTCACCCAGGAGACTAGTGTTCGAGTCCCAAAGATCCAGTCTTATGTAACGTCTTTTACGTTTTACTTAGTTGTTGTAGTTGTTTTAAGCTCAATCATGATGAAGTGTTTTTATCCCTAAACCTAAGAAAGTTTCTTACCTTATAATTCACAATATTAAAGGCGTCTGAAAAAGTGTGTGAATGAAAACTGGTTGCAACACTACACTTCCATATTTCATAACAACGTGGCTAAAAGCAGCTACTTATACAAATCAATCTCCTCTATAATAAACAACTCGCAGCGAGCGTGACTCATCATCCGACCTGCAGCCTCCTAGCTCTCTCTCTCTCTCTCTCTCTCTCTCTTCATCAGATTATTATCAGTAATGTCGACCTGCTGTCTCTCCATTTCAGACGCTACTTTTGGAGCCGTTTCATTAGTGCTGAAGGACCCGACGCTGAACCGACGGGGTTCAAGTGGAACAACATGAAAGCACATATGCAAATTTGAATGTGACACAGTTTGCATCGTGGTTTTTGTGAAAGGAAGAGGTGAGATTAGAGTGTTTTTATTCTCGTCTTGGTCACTGGCCGGCCATCAAGGTTTTATTGATCCTTAGTGATCTTCTGTCCCTCTTCTGTTTGCTGAAATATGAGTCACAGAAAACCCTTCAGCACCCTTCATGACCCTCGTTCTCCTGCAGAGACTCATGCAACCCTAATTCATCGTCCGTTTTCTCTTATTCTCGGAGATGCAGGGAAATCATTACGAAGCTCCACACAGTTCCAAGGTAGAGATCCTAAGTCTGTTGTTGGCAGCCAGCAGGTTTAGACACCTCACCCACACATTTTCCTAGCTAGATACCATTTAGACAGAACACCCACGAACTGCATCTGCAAGCCCACGCTTCACCTCACATCATACACCGACGAGATCCAAGCAGCGGACTTCCTACCAGACACCAGCAAGTGGCGCTGTTCCTCTTTCTAAGCCATTTCTAATACTGGTGCCGAGTAGAACAGTATATCATCATTGTACATGAGGAGTAATAGATGGATGGATAGACCGACATGTTTATCGCTTGATGCTTTTTCGATCCATTCATACCTCATGTTTGCATGTTTTGAAGGCCGAGTGCCTCCTTCTATACTTTGTGTAAATTATGTGCAGTTATTGTCGGCTACTGTTGAAACCGATGCGTATTGGGATCGCTTTGGTTAGACACATTAATAACAAACAGACCAGACCCCAATGGCTCATTGCAATTACCAGAAGTATTACATCGCAGCCTGTTTCTCCCACGACTGGACGGATTTCAAAATCCGTCAGTTAGACAGAAAAGCATTGGAAAAGTTAAGAATACCACAGTTTTCACACCTGAAAACTCATGCTGGAGGCGCTTCTGGAGAGTCATAATCGACGACCAAGAGTCTGTATTTGTATTTGTTTAGCTTTTTGTTTTTCTCTCCAGTAACTGAATTCTAAGCTGGGTAACCTGTTCTAAGAGGGCGCCTTGGCCCTGAGACTCCTTGTTTTTGGGGCTGTGATGTTTGCATGCCGATAATGAAGCTCACTCAGCTGCTGCACTGTGGGAAAACATCAGCGGAAAGCCTCAAATATAGGAGGAAAAAACCCAGCCAATAAGTCCAAAGCACAAACAGCAACATCCATGCAACAGTGGATTTAGTATCATTTACTCACCATGTGTGTGCGCGTTATTGTGTGTGTGTGTGTGTGTGTGTGTGTGTGTGTGTGTGTGTGTGTGCGTGTGAGGGACACACTGCGTGTTGAATGTGTGTTTCCCCGCTGTGGATTTTCAGACTTCTGCTTATCTAAGTCGTGACCATTCGAGATTAAAACTTGGAATATTGCATGAGTCATAGTAAGCATGTGTGTGTGTGTGTGTGTGTGTGTGTGTGTGTGGGCCACGTCTTTGTGAGTGTGTCTATTATTTGTGTACTCTGTTTTGTTTGCTGGAGTCTCATCTGAATGCACTAATTCTCATTTCCAGGTCCACAGGATAACGCGTAATGGAACAATAAGTAAGCCTTTAATCAAATGAAGGCAGCTGAAATGAACCATAATTGCCTCACGGCTCTGACATCGAATACTGATGATGAGTGTGTAAAAAATGGTTTGGTCCGCTCTGTGAATGGCACTGTCCAAAAAGAGACTGACCTTTAAGACGAGAGAGGGAACCAGTGAAGCAGATTTGTTTTCTTTATCCTGTGAAAATAAGGAATTAAATCCCTGCTAAATTAAATTTAGTACCCGGCTTCTCCATTCTACGATAGAAGACGCTGGTCAGCTGTATATCAAATTAAATATTATACTATTCACGGAGTCAGTACACAAAGTTGTTGTGTCTAAACTATGGTAAGCTATTTTCCTTTTAGCAAAATGCCCTGTGTGAATTTCAATGTGCGGTTTATGTCTAGAGCTTTTATTGTAGAAGTCAAAAAAGGAAGGAAGAATTCTTTTATGTTTTTTTGGCATTTTAAGTCAAACTATTTTTTTAAGCATTTTTTTGTTTTTGTTTTGCTTTGTTTGAAAAAAAAAAAGATCTTCCTTGAAACGTAACGGGAGTGCAGTTTACGTGAATGAAAAGGTAATTTTGTAGGAAACAAACATTAAGATGTAGATGTTGCACAGAATATCCCTTTAATAATGAGATTTATTTTGTTGACCTCAGCAAATTCCATGAAAAAGTTTATTGATATATTGATATTTGTTTACAGATCAGGTTTTTGCATCTGCAGGTTGATTTCACGCTGTAAGAAATCATAAAAGTGGTGTTCATTCATATGTTCCCTCATTAAAATAATAGTAAGTCACCCTAACATAACATAGCAAATCAAGCTTAAATCTTAGACTCAAACAGATCGAGTGTTCATGAAAAGCAGAGTCGTTTCTGTGGAGACTCTCTTTATAGAAATGAGACTTTCATCAGATAGTTGCCTTTGATTTGATCTGACAGAAAGGGAGCATCTGGTGAGGGTTGCTAGGTGTCGTGTGTAGGTGTTGTTGCCGCGTATGTATGTAACACCTGTATATAAAAAGACCACCACTTGACCATCTTCATTGAACAGAAACGTGTTCAACTGACTCTAAGGCTGAAGTTGCAGCTTTGAATCCACTTTTTTTTCTGTCAAACTAATTGAAACTTTTGATTCCCTTAGTAACACAACGCCCACAAACTCCCACACACGGTTGTCATTCTGATCTTTTTCTTCTCCTGGTAGAAACAACTGATCTCTCTCTCTCTCTCTTTTCCTGTCATTCATCTTCACTTTGTTTTGTCCGTGTTGTGATTTTCTCTCTGCGGGGATCCTTCGCCTCGCTCTTACAGTTTGAATGTCTTCTAATCTTCCCTTATTTGGGGTCATTTGTGTCTTCAAAGTAAAGCGTTAAAGTTATTGATGTGGATTGCGGAGGTTGAGGGAATCTCAACCTCACAAATGGAAGGACGTAACATGAGATAAGCATTGTTCCCCTGTGTGCAGGAGTGGGCGGTGGGAGGAGGTGGGTTCAGGCAACGTTTAAAGAGGTAATCCGTTGTGGTTCGGCACTTCACATTGGTGCAGCCGTGTGGGCTGTGAGGCTCTTTTTTAAGTTTGAATTCCTCTAGGTGGCTCTACATTTTAATCATCGTCATAGGAGTTGTGAATGTGTGTTCTGGTCCGATGCAGTGTGTAATATTACATTCTGGTGTAGGACCACAGATTCAGTTTGGACTACTATTCCCTGTAAGCTCACCAATTATTAAAAAAGAACTTTCTCTAAAGAATGTCTCAAAAAAGACTTAATGCTCTGACCCAAAGTCAATAAAGAAATACAAATTCAGGTGCAGAAAATTCTATACTCATTTACCAATTTGTATTCTGTGTCGGCCCAGAGTCAGATGTTAAGCTCCACTCATTAATACTTTCACATTCACGAGGGGTCGACAGACTTCTTCTCCACAGCGAAGCTCACAGTGATGAAGATGCAGAGAATTATCTGATTGCAGCTCGATGGAGCTTTACTGTTGGATCAGTCTAATCGCTCTTATCAGCAGTGTTTCCAGCCACAGCAGGCAGCTGTGTTCAGCCCAAAGCTCTGATAAACCGCCTGCAAGCTGCCCGTCCAGCACCAAACACCAAACAAACACAGCTAGCGACTATAGTGGGGGAAGAAAGTGGAACATTTAACAGCTGGAGAACCAGATATCTGCTTAAGAAGATGGTGGAGACCAAAACGGAGCTAAAAGAAGGCACACTGTTCATTTTTAAGAGACAACAGGTCTTCGAAATTAATTCTGCTGGATGTGGAAATATATTTATATTTTCACTTTTATTGGGGGCTAATATGTCAGCAAACTGTCGGCAAAATGGAGACTGGACCCTCGGTGTCTGTGAGGATGTGGGTGGACGGCGGCATAAGCCAGGCTGTTGGACCATGATTTGGACCTCGGTCACGGCCAGATGGACCAGACAGCTTGAACCTCAAGGCGACAGTCAACCCTGCCAAGGGCCAATCTCAGCAGCCGTCCCACTGCATCAGTATGTTTGTTTATCTGATGCCCATTAGGGCCTGCAGCAACGGGCTACTCAGGTCTGCATCATGAAATAATGAAAAGAAACTAAAAAACATTCACAACAAATGCTGAGACAAAACGATCCAATGATTGAAACCTGTCTGGTGCAATAGATGATACCATGTCGTTGACATGCCAAGTGATCAATAAAGCAGCATCCTCAGATTACCAATAAATCAGGATGATAGCTCTCTACGTATCATATTCAGGAGTTGTGTTTGCTGCTGGTTGTGCACATACAACTCTCTCTTTCCTCTATTGTGAGAATCAAAGAAGGAAATATTTGAAGAAAACCTCTTTACTTTCTTGGCATTGTTAATTTTCTGCAAACCACCGATGTGTTGAATTTCTAAATATTTTACTGGTTTTATTGACATTGGTTCAAAGCGAGTACAATTAGTGACATGCAGAGCAAGTACTGCAGTATATCAAGCAAACATTATTGAAAGTTACGTGGTATAGTTAGTATAACAAGCAGGGAAGTCCACCAAGGAGTGGTGATGGGCGGGTCAGACAAACTCCACTAAATGGTTGACTACATGCTCGTTACGTACCGTTACGTAAGAAAAGTCCTCAAAAGGTCCCAGTTATTTACAGCTACAGTGTAATAATTTCAAGGGAAGGCCAGGAGCTCCGCCGCAGGTAGAAATCTCTTTAACGTTGGCTGATCCGGTTGTGTGGACAGACGGAATGCTGGCTGCTTCCCAACAGAGCGGGCGAGCAGACAGGAGAGGAAGGCTGCTGGTCTGGGCAAGTCAACCTCACATCCACACGGTGCATTCAGGGTCGCCCCGTCATCCTCATTAAAGACGTAATAAGCAACAACACGCTCCATGAAATCACGTTAATGTCACCCACATCAAGGAAACCTAGCGTCTAAAACACGGTCTCAGGTAATTACAGACTCAACGGCTGATGTGACACACAGCTGCAACCTCGGATCGCATTAATGGCTCATCCCGCAGGAGGGCTACCGTTTAGTCGGGTTTGTGGTCCCAGCTGAGCCCTTCAACAGTTAAATGTTCTGAGATAAATTAATAATTGCTCTCCAGTTAACCACAAGTCACCTAAAAGTCCTTCTTATCACACCCGTATCTCACTTTCAGAAAGAAAGATGGAAATCTCTGCGTGCCTCACGGGAACACCATATTAAACAGAACAAACGGCTTGTTTGAAATGTTACTTTAACCTGTGTATTCAGAGTAATTGAGTCAGCTGTGTGTGTAAGCATGCTGATTAAATGGAAATGTCATTCCACTATATTATTCTGCTCTTGTTCCACACGGGGAAAAAAAGCTATTTTCTCTTGAAATCCAGCCGTTTAGTATCGTATTGTTTTATTCATGATGACACAAGAAAGAACTGGTGTGATTCATATTTCTCACCCAGGATTGAATACAAATGACTTAATCAGCGGCACGTAGATATTTATAAATCAATATAAATAACTGTTTCATTGCTACACTCATACACATACACCCACTGCTGCTTCCTCTCTGTTTATTTCACCTCTTCATAAGAAAATCACCGGCTCCACTGACCCACAAGGAATCTGCACGTGTGTGTCCGTGTGTGTGTAGTGGGTGGTTTCATGCGTGTGTGTGTGTTTATTGTTGCCGAGTGTGAACGTGTGACGCCAGCGCAGCAGCCAGTGGCGTGCATGATCTTTCTATAGCTCTCCTCCTCCTCCTCATCACTCCACATTTTCCTTCCCACCACGTGTGCTGAAAATCACTCACACTATCCGTTATGCTATCTTTTATTAGTAATGACCTTCGACAATAAAGGCAGACCTGCAGCACGCATCTCAGCCTTTTGTGCCACATCGTCGAGGTAACGGCGTGTTATCACCTTCACTTTCTCTCACAAGTCAATATGTCTCCAGGTCGCCTCGGCCTTTGTTATTTCGCCTCCCAGCCTCCTTCTGTGGGACGACGATGTAAACGAATGCTGCCTGGTAAAGGATGTGGGGCATTTCAGGACGCTCACTTTGGCATTTCTGCTGCAGAGTGGCTCTATTTGCTCCACCAACGCCTGCAGCGTCTTATGGAGGCTGGTTAACCCCTCACTTATGACGT
This sequence comes from Chelidonichthys spinosus, assembly GCA_029853015.1. Classification (NCBI taxonomy): domain Eukaryota; kingdom Metazoa; phylum Chordata; class Actinopteri; order Perciformes; family Triglidae; genus Chelidonichthys; species Chelidonichthys spinosus. Next base: position 17,492,365 of record CM056842.1, on the reverse strand, counting down.
ACAAACCCTAAAGATGGCACCAGTGTAATCTGGATGGCCATCTAGACGTATTTAAGACACCCATTTCCAACTTCACCCATGACATCACGTCCACGTTACACTGCGACGGGTTAAAGGCTGGAAAACATCTCCAGTTAAAGAGCAAACAACAATATCAAAGATGATAACAACCTCCAGACTGCTAATGCCTTCATTAGCAGCAACCAAACAGAATGAAAACAAGATAGAATAAAATGAGTCACAGCTCTCAAACTGAGCTGCTGTTTGAGGCACGAGACAACAAGCAAAACCAGCTCAAACACAGAAGGGAGCATCTCACCTTCAGAAGAACCTTAATCCCTTTTAATCCAACATTGGTCACTGTGAGATTTCCACGTCCAAATGAGATCAGTTCATCTGTCATCGTCATGGAGACTCAGTTAGGTGTTTTCTGGCCCATTAACTCACTACCACTAAAAACTACCGTCATTTCATATCAAGAGGTGGGAAACTGTTGAAAACCAGAATCACAGACCTCTCTGACACTGAAGCAGCAGAACCTCAGGTGTGTCTGGAACCATTAACGAGCCGATCACCAGCAGGGGTGTCAACAAGCCTCAAGTCAATGAGGAACCAGGTCTTTGGGACAGAGAGACCCAGGTCTTTGAAGCAGAGAGACCCAGGTCTGTGAAGCAGAGAGACCCAGGTCTTTGAGACAGAGAGACCCAGGTCTGTGAAGCAGAGAGACCCAGGTCTTTGAGACAGAGAGACCCAGGTCTTTGAAGCAGAGAGACCCAGGTCTGTGAAGCAGAGAGACCCAGGTGTTTAAGGCAGAGAGACCCAGGTCTTTGAGAAAGAGAGACCCAGGTCTGTGAAGCAGAGAGACCCAGGTCTTTGAGACAGAGAGACCCAGGTCTTTGAAGCAGAGAGACCCAGGTCTTTGAAGCAGAGAGACCCAGGTGTTTAAGGCAGAGAGACCCAGGTCTTTGAGAAAGAGAGACCCAGGTCTTTAAGGCAGAGAGACCCAGGTCTTTGAGAAAGAGAGACCCAGGTGTTTAAGGCAGAGAGACCCAGGTCTTTGAGGCAGAGAGACCCAGGTGTTTAAGGCAGAGAGACCCAGGTCTTTGAGACAGAGAGACCCAGGTCTTTGAGGCAGAGAGACCCAGGTCTTTGAGACAAAGAGACCCAGGTCTTTGAAGCAGAGAGACCCAGGTGTTTAAGGCAGAGAGACCCAGGTCTTTGAGAAAGAGAGACCCAGGTCTTTAAGGCAGAGAGACCCAGGTCTTTGAGGCAGAGAGACCCAGGTCTTTGAGGCAGAGAGACCCAGGTCTTTGAGGCAGAGAGACCCAGGTCTTTGAGACAAAGAGACCCAGGTCTTTGAAGCAGAGAGACCCAGGTGTTTAAGGCAGAGAGACCCAGGTCTTTGAGAAAGAGAGACCCAGGTCTTTAAGGCAGAGAGACCCAGGTCTTTGAGGCAGAGAGACCCAGGTGTTTAAGGCAGAGAGACCCAGGTCTTTGAGACAGAGAGACCCAGGTGTTTAAGGCAGAGAGACCCAGGTGTTTAAGGCAGAGAGACCCAGGTCTTTGAGGCAGAGAGACCCAGGTGTTTAAGGCAGAGAGACCCAGGTCTTTGAGGCAGAGAGACCCAGGTCTTTGAGGCAGAGAGACCCAGGTCTTTGAAGCAGAGAGACCCAGGTCTTTGAAGCAGAGAGACCCAGGTCTTTGAAGCAGAGAGACCCAGGTGTTTAAGGCAGAGAGACCCAGGTCTTTGAGACAGAGAGACCCAGGTGTTTGAGACAACAAACCAGAACAGAATGCATCTGTAATTAGTGCCATCAGTTAATTTAACATCGTTCCACCAGTTTCATTGGCCTTTTATCGGCCATACTCACTCACCTCACCTTAATTAACCTTGATTAATGCTACGTGTCACAGCTGTGCTTTTCCTGCTGTGAGAGAATCCTTATAACATCACAGTGCTGATAAAAAACACCAAGGTGTGAAACAGAAAGGCTCCGTCTTTCTCCAGAAGGTAGCGATACGTTCGCTTGTTCAAGGCCAGTAAACAAATCTCATTTGTCGCATAAACGGAGTGACAAACTAAGGAGGCTTTGTGTGTGTGTGTGTGTGTGTGTGTGTGTGTGTGTGTGTGTGTGTGTGTGTGTGGCCGTCATGCAACGTGTTGAAAAAACAGAATAGTTCTACCAAACAACCTGCGTCCTCCTGGTCTGTCTCTCTCTCTCTCTCGGATATTATGGGGATTTTAATCTATTTACTATCAGAACTAAAGATATGATCAAAGATAATCTCTACGACTGTGCATTAGGACACATTAATTATGACAAGTCACGAGTGTTTGCCGTCTCTTTTCATTTTAAGCCCCAGCAGCTCCGTCCTCCCGCTCACCAAAACTTTGCTCTTTGCCACACGATTAATTGAATGTCACATTTTCTACATTTGAAACTTTGGTCGAGATTTTATCTGAAGACGTTATCACTCTTTAAACATAATGGAAATATGATATTGTGTTATTGCAGTTCCATAAATGGGATTTATAGTGCTGCTAGACAACGGTTAATAGGTGTGCTTCCTCGCCCGCAGTAAGAGCATGACAGTCTTTTGACTGCAGCGAAAAAACACTGTTTTTGAAAAAGCTAAGAGGCAAGAAATATGGATTGAAGGAGATTTTTTTTTTCATATTATATATATTGGAAGTAATTTGATCCTTTTTATCGAAGAATAAATACATTTCGGAACTGAGGACAGACAATTATAGAGTCGAGGAGTGCCGAGAGAGAGACGTGATGCTCTTTAGACAGACAGACAGACAGACAGACAGACAGACACTTTATTGATCCCGATGGGAATTCAAGCATCCAGTTGCAGCTTAAAAAGAGAAGAGACAACATGACAGACCAACATATATTGAATAATACTGATAACAACAGAACTTTATCAAAAAAGAAAATCTAAAAACACAAATATTACATTAAAAAAGTATGTGAAGTGTACATAAGAGATGGAGAAGGGAGCCATTAAGAGCTATTAAATGGATTTGTAAATGTTTCTATATTGCAAATAAGATGTTCACACTCTTTAACGAATGTTATGTAATGAGCTGTATTGCTGAGCTTCTATTATTTCAAGTGTTCAAACACTGAAAACTGTAATGCCCTACGTATTTAACTGAAGTGATTCCAGCCCTGTGTGCTCGTGGTGTTGATCGTTATAGGATTCAGTAGTTTGAGTATAACTTCCTCTCAGCCTTTGCCTTGTGCCTTGTGGCTCCAGTGTGATTAGTGTTCCCCTCTCAGCAGTTGTGCCTGAGAGAAGCCAAAAAGCAGGGATAATTACAAGAACATCTTGGAGAATTGAGCGATCTCGTTGCCTGGTGTATTACCGGTGATAGGATCTGTCCCAGGGATGCCTGGCGTTGGCCATGTGTCACGCTGTCATTGTGTGAGAGGAGAAAGGGGAGCGTGAACAACGAGGGGACAGATATGGGGAAATGTGATGAGGACGGCGACCGTGACAAGGCTGCCTGTCGTGCCTTTGTGCAGGGGAACACGATGACGCATGAGGGGCAAGGGCAAGACGGAGAGCAGGGTAGGAAGTCCTGCAATATGGATCACCGATGCCATGTGGAAAGCTTCTTTTTTATATTCCATCATCTCCCTGAAGTAGAAATGCATAGCCTTGCAAAAAAGAAAAAACAACAGATGTTTAGAGAGTTGTTTGTATGACATTATAAAATACACATAAGTTAACCAATGCATTTACTTGAAGAAGGATGGTAGAAATGGTTTAAATCTATTTTTATTTCATGTTTCTATTATTTTCTCCCTTGTGATCTCGATGTGGATGAACATGTGACACTGCAGCATGATATGCGACCTTTGAACTGTGAATTGTCATGATAGTTATATTTTTCATTTACTTTTTTGTTTGTGTGTTTGTTTATTTACTGTTAAAATGCTAATAGCAAAAGAAATGCTATTGCATGTGATGCTAAAAGATGCATTGATGTGAGTTCTGCAGTGCTCCACTGCCTCTTCTCTTTGTTTCTGCAGCAGACTCTACAGAAATACACAACCTAAGGGGACATCTCCGATTCCACACAATAAATAATGAATTAATATCCCTGAATGAGACCGCTGAACAGTTACCCTCGCCGACGCCCCTCCCTCCGTGAAGTCATTCCTCAGAGGGAGCCAATCAGAGCCTCGGACACTCATCTACCGCTTCCCTCAGGCCCCTCCCCCTCCCCTCGGTGATTATATAGTCTGTGGACATCACCAGACACACACATCGCTGCTGCTGCTGCTGCTACGAGCAGACCGGGAGATGAGGCTGCACTGAAAACATTCCCCCATTGATGGATGCTGACGGTAGAAGGTAAGCTGTTTGCAGCATGTGAGACCTTCAATAAAACATCTTTCTCATGTGGGCTACTTTTCTCTTTCATGACTTTATTTTTTTTTACCATTTTGTTGTGTTTTAAGCTGAAGCTGAAATGTGTTTTCTTGTGTGTTAGTGCTATTATTTTTCTCTCTTTTTCCAGCTCTTCTCTCTCTCCATGTCTTGCAGACACATGCTGGCAAGTACTGAGAGCAGCAACCTCCCGGGCATCGACAGCGCGAGAAGCAGCCTTAGAGAACCGCCCCTGTAGCATCGTAACCGGCAGCAGCCAATCCTCGCACGCAGAGAGGACCGCCGCCGACAGGACCGCCGCCGACAGGCAGCCTTTCTTGCACCGTTAACCCGAGGCCAGCAAGTCTGCGATGGGCTGTTCCTCAGGCCGCCAGTCCCCAGTGGTCCTTCACCCGGACCTGGACTTCGGCAACAGCAGCGAGGCCAACAATTTGCCCCAGGACTCCGAGAACCAGAACAAGGGTTTGAATGGCTACGGGGGGCGAGGAGGAGGGGAAGGAAGTGTTGGAAGAGAACCGGCCAAACCTCCAGAGACTCTCCCCACACTGGAGAGACTCGCCCAGGCCACTGGGGGGACGGAGAAGTCCTGGTACCGCTGCGTGTTCCCCTTCGGCGTCATATCGCTGGTGATCGGTATGGCGGGCACCGGGGTGACTTTCACCTTCAACACGCTGCTCCAGACCAAAGTGGTGTCTGTGGCGCTGCTGTGCGCCGGCGTGGTGATGCTGCTGGTGGCGGCGGTTTGCTGGAGGGCTCACAGACTGAGGAGGAGGAAGAAGAAGGAGGGCGGATTCTTCACCGCAGATCAGGGCACTTTGTGATGAAGGGGCGGACTTGATCACTGATCTTTGTTAGTTGGGGCAGAGCACTTCAAGTTGGACTTTTTTTGAATGACAAAGGTGACTGGATGGGAAGAACGTGATGGAGGGACATCCACGCTTTTTCTTCTATGCACAAGAGGAGAGAAGTTGAATTAGAAAGGTCGTCATGGGGACACTTGACTCAGACAGGAAGGCACACATGTACCCAGAAAAAGCCAGTTTAGCATCATCATCACCAACCTGAGCAGATACACTCCTTTCTTTGTCTTTATTTCTTATGGATTTCATGGAATTGTGTGAGAGAAAGGCAGCTCAGTAATAGTTATTTAAGACTTAAAAAAGGTGTGCATGTGTGGGACAGGAGGTGTTATCTATGAAGAGGTAGAGCTGACGGTAACAACTGCATTGGCATACTTTAGAAAAGCAGCCTTCAGGAAACATTCCCACTTTTTTTTTTGGTTTGATGATAGTCTTCTTAACGAGGATAGCGTAATAGTCACGGAGTTCAGGACCTCGAGGTCTTTAAAATCTTGCCCGTCTTGTGGAGTGATGAAACAGTATTTCCCCTTCCCCACAAATCCACAGTTGAGGTGCCCTTCTGCACGTACGCCACTTAGCCTCCAACTGCTCGAGTGCACGGATTTGGTGAAGGTGAATCAGGGAGAAATCATGCATAACACATAAACAGAGTGAATTTTTCTACACATGCTCCCTCTCTCTCTCTCTCTGTCTCCCTCACATTTTTATCTGCAGACAGATTTTGTGTTATCAGACACAAAAAGGTCAACTTTTTTCTTCTTTCCACCACCGAGCTTTGCGGTGGATAACCACGATCCAGATCAATAGATAAGCAGCGCTCCTGTGAGGGATTAAGTTCTGAAGGTAACCGCGCTGGCTTTTCAGTCCCGGCATATGAATTTTGCAGCAGAATTGACACTTTAAACATTGTGTGACAAGGAAGTCCAAGACGCTGAGACGAACACACTCAACAAAGACTGAGCCCACATGGGTCTGATTACTTTTACCCCCCCGAGCCAAACTGAGGCAACGCTAATGGACACTTATGTCTTTCTTTTTTTTCATAGTTGTCCTCCCTTCCAGGGAGGAGTTACACTATTGATTATCTAGGCGACTGTGAGCATGCAGAGGTTTAACTCCAGGATTAGGTTTAGCTGTGTGACGGAGTGGTACTGTAGCTATCGTGAAGACCTGTTTTACTGCCTTTTGTGTTGAATATCGTCCTCTCTTGAACACTAGATCACTCCGAAGTCAAAGGTTGTTGTTTTTTTTAACCGATTAGCGATCCTTTTGTAAATTGTTCCTTGAAGGAAAGTACAAAAAAAAAATACCGTTTTTTTTTTCGGATCCAAAATGTAGCAAGTGTTGCCCACAGTAACTCTGATGGTGTAATGGTCTTCGTGTCTTTGAAGAAGACCCAGCAGCTTCTCGTCAGCTGTAGCGATGTTATTGTCTTTGATTTCTATCTCTTTGATAAAATGTTAACTGAGCCTCACACGGGGTACCGATTTTTTCTTTTTGCATGAGGTTGCAACTAAAGCTCATGTCGAACAACAGCTATAGAAGTGTGTGTGTGTGTGTGTGTGCACCAATGCTACCTATATTCCCATTTGTTCCTCTGCTCCCCCTCCACTTTCACAGAACCCCAAACCACCAAACCCCGAGACGATCCCTTGCCGTACTGATGTGTTCATCCCTGTGCACACATATATTTGTTCTAAAATACTGTGTATTCTCGTTAATGACATATCATAAATACTGGTGTCTATTGAAGAGTGTAGCCACATTTCTGAATGTACCTCCAACAGTGAGTGTCTTATGAACATCCTTGTACGGACTATTTATGTACATGTATGTATCTACGGCTTTTCCTTCCTGTTTCCACAGCTCTATGGTTGTAATGATTTACAGTGTGTTGCTGTGACTGTCAATTGTAATCGTTTCATTCCAAAATGCGGCAGCTGCCATATCAAAAGAAACCCGACACAAACAAAGTAACAATTTCCATTCCAGCGAAGCACATGATGGGTTGTGATTACAGTAATTTTTTGAGGGTTAGGAAACATGTTTGTTTGTTTGTTTTAACGTCCACGAGAATTCTTTTTTTTTTTTAGCCAAACTGAAGTAAATTGTGTGTTTTTTTAATGAAACTATTCCGCTGCTTAAGTGGTTGTGGTCTATCTGCTTTGAGCTCGTCGGCATGGCCCAGCTTTTTCTCTGAGTGCCTTTTCTTCTTGCAACATCGATATTCCCTGTAAGGTGCAGTCAATGTAAGCTGGTGCCATTTATAGATTAGAGCGGCAGAAATGTTTCACTTCCTGTCAGTCCAGTTAAGTCTGTGTGAGTGTTACGGTGTGCATGAAAGTCACATTTTGATATGGATCCTTTAGTAAGTGACCAGAAATACCAAATATATTTATGGAGAAGTTTATTTTTGTGTATCCTAAGTGTGTGTATGTCCATGTTGTTTACTGTAAGCTGCTGAAAGGATTAAATACAAAAGTACGTTTTAAAAAGGAGCCAGTTATCTTTATTTTTTTTCTCCATCTTGCTTCTCAAATCCCATCCAACGCTTGGCGAGTGGTTATCAGCTGTTCTATAATGTGACCACCATTTTCCCCTTCGCTGACCTTTTTACTTGTTCCCTAGTAAACATGGGACAAGTGGCACCAGCTGTGTGGGCCACACAGCTGGTGCCATCGTCTTCTAATGCAGCACTACCGCTGACCTCTACCACACACTACAGTCCATTAGTGCTGATGCCCAGATGCTGGCGGTGAAGCCTTCCATAGCAAATAATACCATTTAATGTCATGCAGACTGACTTCTGCCCTTTCGAAGGTCTGTTTTCAGTAACAAGCAAAATCCACTGACCTCTCCTCATCATGTGGCATATATGGCATTTGTAAAACAGTCAAATCTATAGTCTGAGCTCATATAATTAGGCAATCCCAACCCCAAGGCGAATTATCTCTATACGTGTAAAGGTTTGCTAGCTGCTCCGTGTGGCTGTACTTATAGGCACAGCAGTGCTTTGAGATTCATGCTGCTCATACAATACTGGTAGGCAATGTAAGCGTCCCCTACTTTATCGTCTGGTGGACTCTAAATGGACCATAATGTACTAAATGAACATCACGCTTCATTGAAGAAGACTTGAAACTAGAGATTGAGACCATAAACCATTAAACACTACAAAGTTTACTGAGGTAATAATCCAAGATATTTCAATAAAATCAGACTTCTTTTTGCAACCTGTGGAGTCGCCCCCTGGTGGTGATTTGAAAGAATGTAAGTTGCCCCTGTGTCAGACCCTGGTCGGAGCTAGCTGATGCTACATTACTTACTGCCAAGAAAACCTAAAGAAAAACAGTGAAAGAGAAAGTGACACCACCATATGCATAAAGCTGATGTACCGCATTAAATTTTCTTTCTGTTATAACTCATGCAGGGACAAATCATCTCCCGTTTTATTGTCATTACCCCATCACATTAGCATGTCCCACATAACTTGTAATTAGTATGCTCAAATAATTAGTCAAGCCCATCATCCAAAAAACTCTCAGCAGCTGAGGCCGGTATTGATTTCCGCCGATGCACATCGACGTCTCGGCACCTTTGTTCACACAGCTGTTTCTATGAATATTCAAATGAGCACCCATCCTGAATGTGCCCACGCTTTCTCCTCTTCCTCCTCCTCCTCCTCTCATCCACCCGTTTATTAGGGATTGTGTCATTCTCTCTCCATCTCCTTCTCCCCCTGGACCGAGCTAAAAATAACTTGAGCTGATGTCGAAGGCAGAGGAAACCTAGAGCGAAGGTGGGGGGGCTGGTTGAGAGAATAATGCATACGGGGGAAAGTGGGGAAGCGGTTGAATCACAACCACACAATGTTAGTAATGTTAGTGGGCACAGATACAACCAATTATTATACCGACACATATCAATCTGCTTGATATACATGCCCATTTATATTGAATTAAAAAATAAATTCAGTCTATTCAATATATTTTCTTCTATGGTGGATCACATGACTATTTGCATGTAAAAGGTGTCGCTAAAAATGTTCTCATTAGGCTCGTTTTCAGCAGTTTATAGTAGAGTATTTAGTAGCTAACGAGCCAGATATTTTCCTCTGGAGTGACTGTTAAACGCTCCAGATACCAAAAAGGTTGAAGTCAACACTTAAGTGGCATTCTCCTTTCTGGCCATCAGGGGGCGACTCCTCTGGTTGCAAAAAGAGGTCCGATTGTATGGAAGTCGACTTGTCACTTGATGAATTATCTTGGTAAACATGAGTTAGTTTAATGGTGTTTTTGATCTGAGAGTCGAAATACATAATCAATTAGCGCCTCAGGGGTTTATTTGAGTAAATATATACTAAATATTAGTACTTGGATTGACAATTACATGGCTGCAAAGGATTATGTGTTTTAGTCATAGTTAGTTAGATAGTTATAGTGCTTTTTTGAAAACGTGTATATAAATATCAGTTCAGTGAAAAAAATCCCTTCAAGTAGAATGAACAAGGTTAGGTGAGCAATCGGATCACAATCTGGTGTTGCTGAAAGGTGGAGATTATGGTCACTCGTAGGCGATATCCATGCTTAAGTAGGAATACTCCAAATAACAATGACAGAATCTACTTCTGACAGAGTTGAACTCGAAACGACAAAGAGGTTTAACCTCAAAAATGCAACAATAGTCTTCTCAAAGGGAGAGTCTTCACGCTGGAAGGAGCAAGTTAGAGCTACAGATTATAACTGAAGGAGGTACGAGTTGGAGACGTATATGAAACAATCTCAATGAGCATGTTCTACTGAAATTAGAAACAAGGATCCTCTGTCTGTCTTTTCAGGGGACCCACTTATGTTCCTAGTGGAATACCTGTTTCAAGATGTTGACTGAATGGCGATGATGGAGCTCCGTTGTCGGATATTCTGTTTGTTTTACTGATGAGAGGAAATTTAATGATTTTGAAAAAATAAGTTAACTCTGCCCAATTGCATTTATTTGGTCTCATTTATAATTGTAATGTTTTCAATGAGGTGCATGAATCTACAGGTTGTGATTTATGCTTCCGTGAAGCATCCAATGACCCTCCGAGGAGAGGGTCAGGCTATGAAACAACTCAGCAAGGCAGAGGACAAGCCCTGAATGAACCAAGAGCAAATAGTTCCTCAGATTTGTGTTATAATTCATTGAAAACTGCCCCGTTCTGAGTGTACGAAGTAACCTAACCCAAAAGGCTCATGATGACCCCCTAAAAAAGTGGTGTTATACAGCCTATGGTGCACTTGTAATATGCCATTGTTTACTTTAATGACCTCCTGATTGAACTATTCACACATGATATTCACACGTGATTTCCACCGACGTTGGAGCGGACCAGCGGGGTGAAGTTTCAGCAAATGAGCTCTAATCATCTTTAAATATATCCGTGCTTCCAAGCTGATTGCTTCTCTCCTCCCTCGCTCTTCCTCCCTCGCTCTCCTCGTCATTTTCTCCGGTTTTGCCGGCATCGTGGAAAAATCATCTCATGAGCATGTTTTAGGTAATTAGCCAGCCACGGATTCCTTCTGCCTAGCCGTGCTCAGTGTCAGTAGGTTCAGCATCGTATATCTGCGGCTGATGGAAGCCGATGGCATAATCACGGCTGCTGCAGTTGGAACAGTCGAAAGTTGTCAGGTCATTTGCTCCGCGAAGGCTCCACTTAAATGGAGTGTTAAAGCAAAAGTCATCCCTCGGTCGCTCGAGCTCATCTCATCTGAAGCACTGTACTCCGATCCGAGTGTTTGGTCCTGAAGAACCGTTGTAAATTACTTTTCCCTATCGCCACTTCGCTCTTCCTCTCCCTCGGGGGCGCCATCATCATCACACATCACTAGGCGACGCAGGCGAGAGGAGATTGTTTCCGATCAGACGCCGGTGCTTGGTTTGCGGGTTTCTCTTTCTCATTTTTATAGCTAAACAATACGCTAGAAAGCCTTTCTGGAAACATTTGAAGTGAGAAATAGGCAAAACCAGAACAGAATCCTGATTCAGAGTTTCCTATATGGGCCGTACCAAGTGGGGTAATCCACACACATCTGTGCTTTCCATTAATGCTCCAACTTTTTAGGTCAAAGTTCAACAAAAACTCCACACGATGCAAATATGCAAATTTGCTTTTCCTCCTGACAAGGTTTTGGTCGCCTTGAGGCCTCGTTGTTGATTAACTCCATTTCCCATAATGCTTCAACAACTCCCCTTGGAGAACAGGCAATAATTACCTCTAATCAAGATGTCTATATTTGTACAGATAGTAATAACTGAGTTCAAATGTTGATATGTTTTACGTTGTTGCCCACACAGTTTGAATATTTAGTTAATCCTCTCTATTTAAATGCATCAGTAATCACATTAGACCAGGTGCAATGATTTACATCATATGTCCCAATCAACCATTCATGCATAACATTTGTTTGGCTATAAAAATGATTCTAACTTCATGGGCGACCCTGTATAGAAGCCAGTACAAGATTATACCTGAGGGTGCGTTTCAATTGGCTTCACGCTTCACTGACTCGCGTCCTCGGTTCTCCCCACAAGGACGCGGGAGTGACGAGAGGAAGCGATGCCAGGAAATGTAACCCGTGTGCCATGTGGGAAACCCTCGTTCACAGCTGCTTGAACTGCAGATGTTTTGTGACATCAGGATGCCATGGAATGTGATTAATATCCTCAATTGACCAAAAAAAAAATTTTATTGTGAAAATAACAAGACAGACATAAGGGAGCAATTACACAGCATATCATAATACATTTTTGATGGACAGAGAGATTTATAATTAGGTGAGAGGAACGCTGCGGTTGGAGGCTGTAATGGAATACGGGAAGGAAACAAGGTTGAAGTTCACATGATACGAATGTTAAGCACCTCGCTGTGTGAACGTGTTCGGCACAAGCTGCCGTTTTTATGCCGTTTCTTTAAAGTTAGAGTTAGTTTAGAGTTAAAAAATGAGAAACAGTTGCTCCGTCTGTCATCTTCAAAATCTCTGGGAATTCCTACATTTCTGGTCTTCTATTCTTCTTCTCTTCTTCTTCTTCTTCATCTTCTTCTTCTTCTTCCTTTTGCGTAGGAAAAGCTAATAAAGGGTTTCCCATACATTACTATACCATGTGAGAGCGGTTGTGTCTGACTCACTTCATTGATGGATGTACACACACACACACACACACACACACACACACACACAGTATCAGCCACAGACTGGACAGTTCAATTACAGGGTTATCAGCGCCTACACGACTGGCAGGAACCCAGCGAAGACCGCCGGATGGATTGTTCTGTAATGCACACAAAAGTTAACAGGGAAAGAAAGTCATTTGTTACTTTTGTCAGGTGTTAGATTGCTGTAGAAGTTGAAGCAAATGTGTTTAAAAAACATTTCCTTTAACAATAATTCAATACATTCTCTTTTATTATTAAAAGGGAAACACTTCTATCAAACCATCCTTTAACCTCCTCTTATTAAACCTGAACGATGGCTGAAGGAAGTTCATTCTGTTCCCCGAGCGGATTAAAACACTTCTTCTTATTCCACAGAAATGACAGGGATGATGGGAAGATTGAAAACCCAGCACCATATGCTGTTATTACGGATCCGTCTTCTTTTCTCCGGGAGAGCAGCCTGAGCACACAGGTGCACGTTTTAATGGCTTTTATAACAACAAACTCTCTGCTTACATGTCATCTGTCTATATGAAGTAAAGATTTACTCTCAGATATGTCGGGTTCTACGACGGCTACGAGGAGGCAATATTCAGAGAAAAAAAGTGGCAAATTTCCCACTTTATAAATATATAGTGGATATAAACTTCCATCCATGTCTGTTTTCAGCTAAATTCTGGACAGTAGAGTTGTAAGAAATTAAATTAGATAAGAAGATTAGATAACACACTTGCAAGCATTGATTTTTGCTGAATTGATACGCCGACATGTCATAGAACCATTAAATATTCAATTCAATCAAATATGTCTCCATGCAGTATCTTTGAAGGTGCATCATTTCTTTCTTGAAGAGCCTTGTTCAGGGCTCGAGATATTCACCGCCCTCGCCACAGCGCTCCCTCGTAAGGACGTGATGGAGGCGATGACATCACAGCCTACAGCCCATCTGTTGCCTTTTCTGTTTCAAGAGCCGTTCAAGCGGCTGACGTTGGAAGGTTGCCTTCAGTGGCTGAAGATAGTGTCTTTATATCCAGACTTCTCTCCCTACCTCTCTGCTTTTTATATCTTCCTCTGATTCACCAAAGCCGATCTCCCCGACTGGGCTCTCTCTTTTTTTGGTCCTTTTCTTTCCTCCTCTCGTCTGCTGTGCCCTTCCTTCTGTTATTCCAACTTTTTTCTCCGGAAACGACAGCTTACACGGGAGGAGGCCTCTGAGGTCAGCGCCCGGCGGTCGGCGCCTGGCGGTCACCGCCTGGCGGCTGGCGTCTGCACCATGTGACACATACACGCCTTGGCATATGGGCGAGATGTGCAGCTTTGACAGTGAATTGTCTGCGAGGCCAGCCTCCACACTCTGCAAATGCCAAGTATATTATTAAAGGAGAAATGAACCTGCACTTACATGCATTCTTGCTAAGAAATCAGTGTGTGTGTATACATATATATATATAGCTGTATATATCAAAATTGTCAAAGTTTTACATCAAAAGTAAGGATAGATAATAAAAAGAGACTTTTTTAAGACAAACTTTCTACATATAAGATTACTAATTTTGTTATCAGACAAAATGTTTTTTAAAAATGTCACAGGAGACAGAAATGAAGAGGAGGAAACTCTGAGTTGAAGTTGCTTTTTCTTTTACACTGATGCATGACTCACTCATTTGTGGGGGGGGGGGGGGGGGGTCAGCTCAGGAGGTAGAGCAGATGGCTGGCCACCACAAGATTGCTGGTTCAATGTTGCCCCGGCTCCTCCTAGCTGAGTGCCTGGTGTCCCTGAGCAAGACTCACCAAACCCTAACCCTAACCCTGTCGCCCTGCGTGGTTGACCCTGCCGTCGGTGTGTGAATGTGTGAGTGAATGGGTGAATTACTGTAAAGTGCTTTGGAGAAAAGCGCTATATAAATAAGGCCATTTACCATTTATTTGTACCAGGACTAGTAACCCAGAGTGTTTTTTTTACCTTTTTATCTGTAGACTTGCTTGACAGTTACATTGACAGTGTGCTTGCCTGATAATAGTATACTCCTGAAACACAGTTCAAATATATAGATCTGCTGCAGCTAATACATGAGACATTTACATGAAATGGTGATACATATATACCAAAGACATACATGAATATTACATCATACTGTGTTACATATCTGCTCCTGATCAAAACTTTTTATTTCCCACTTGTTTTTATTGCTATGACTTTAATTGCACTGTTGCCGTATTCCCATCACACGCTCGGTGTCGGGTGGATTGGATGTGCATTCCTAGGTTGTCTGGGAAAAAATATCCCGGGAGACAGAAACAGAGAGGAGGACGCCGTACTCGGGTTTTTTTTTTTTTTTTTTTTTTTACACCGATGACTCACTCGTTTGCAGGGACGAGTGTGTGTGTGTGTGTGAGTGTGTGTGTGTGTGTCGGCGTGTGAGTGTGTGTCGGCGTGTGTCTGCATGTCCGTGTGGTTGAGATTCCTTGTGCATATGGGGCGTCGTTATGTGTACTCAAAATAAAATATGAATAAATTGATGTGTAAAGTTTGTACAGCCGATATAAATAAGTTGCTTGATTCCGCTAACACTGGATGTTTGTGAAAGCTACCGCTAGCATCTTAGCTCAACCCTCCCGATCAATAAACACCCATAAGATGACAGTTTGTCCTCATTTGAATAAAAGCAACAATAAGCATCAACATCATCACCCTAAGGACCTTAACGAGGTGATGTCACACGTTGATGATTCATTAGAAACATAAATGTACATTCATGGGACGTTAGCTAGCATAGATGCCGGTTGTTAGCATCGTAATAAACTCGCAAATGTTCTCCTTTTTCCTCTGAATATTGGCCCCTTCTCTTAGGGCCCTGACACACTGTTGTCGATGTGTGATGTTAAGGCACAAGGTAATATATAATATGTAATATATAATAATTTGCACGTCTTTTCTCCATCTATCTTAAAAGAAGAAAACTCATTAACACGACACAGTCTGTGTGGGCAGGTTCATGTGTGTGCGTGTTGGCGGTGGCAGTTGTGTAATGAGATCACTTAAAGAATCATTTAAAAAACTCTTTTGTTTTTTGTCGTGAAGTGCCCTTCTCCTCTTGCACCTCCACACTCTCTCTCTCTGCTTCGTGAGCATCGGAGGGATCAGATCTCCTCGGCGTCCTCGCGGCGCTCCGAGCTTCTCCAGCGATCCGCCCACAGCGGCAAGGTGTGAATTAGCATCAACAGTCATTACCGATGCTGCTGCCTGGACAGCATATGTGTCAGATGGTGCCTCCGTACGCAGGAGTGTGTGGAGAAGTGATGAAACATGGTGGTTGTGATGGTAACTCCGGGGTGTGGGATGTCGGGTTGAAAATGTTCGGGAGAAACGTGGCGAGTGAAGTCTCAAATACAGTTGTATCGCCCCATAAAGTTGGAAAAATGTGCAAACCGTGTCTTTTATAGGCAAACAAATGTTATGCATGAATGAATTCCACCTGGGTGACTGGGAGACATCATGTAAATCATTACAGCTGGTCAAAAGTGGAATAAAATAAATAAAACAGAGTGGAGAGAGCGGGGAATATTCAGAGAAAAGAAGACGCAAATTTGTGAGTTTATCGCGAAACGTATATGAGGCCAAATTTTCATTTTATGGGTGTTTTTTTTATCGGGCGGTTGGGCTGAGATTCTAGCTGTAATTTTTTTCTTGTTGTCATAGCAACGACAAACATCCGGTTTTCAAGCGGAACCTAGTAACTTGTTTATATCGGCGATGACAAATGGCCCTAATACGCCTTCAGATATAACAAATCCAAAAGGAAATAGTAATTTTTTTTTCAATTAATTGAAGAATTAATCCCAATCAGAAAGGATCAATGAGTCAACAAAAGCCTTATTCATTGAGACTAAAAAACCCTATTCATTCATTAGTGACTTAATAATGGGTTTATGACACGTCTAATTGTAATTATCTTGTTTTCTTATAATACAACCCTACTATGGCACTAAGGTATTATTATATTTATGCTATTTTCACTAATTACTAAGCCCCCACCTTCTGCCACGATTAATAATACGATGCTCTTTTCCTTCCTACTAGGCGCTGATGCTGCTTAGTTTAGCCGTTTACAAGTGGCTGCCAGCCAGCATCTCTCCCTCGCCCACCTCCCTCCGTTCTTTGTGATGCCTCAAGTAGCTCTCAAAAACCCAGCCGGGCAGGACGACCTCTCCATGTGTGTGCAGGAGGGTGTTTTCACATTTTCCTTATGTCACTGCTGAATCACATCTCTTACTCGTCTTTTCATTGAGCCGGGAGTCAAAGATACCTGAGCACCCTTTAATGGACACTTTGATCCAGTGTTAGTGGTCACCGTACGTTGTGTACAAGATGCAACCGAGAGGCCTCTGAGTGGGGATTGACCTTTTCATATATACGGCCCTCACAGTTCACTTTAGTCATGGATTGGTTTGCTAGTGACTCCAGTAAGCTTTTTAATGGTAGTACTCGGAGTGCGTAATGCTCCTTCTCCTACTTGGCAACTACTTTTGACCCTTTTAGCCACCAGTAGCTTATTTTAGAGCTAATGGAGTCTACCTACCCTGAAGCTGCAGGTACAAACTAGTCTGTGAACCTTTTAGTGTTTTTATCTGCAGATTTATTTGACAGTTAAATGGGTTTAGATCATAATCGTGGCTTGTTTTAAAACATCTCGTTCACACATAGTTACATCTGCTGCATTCAGAGACATTTACCTCTGATGGTGATACATTATGCTGGAAAAGACTCTCACAAAGGATTCTGCAGGGAGAACCAATCTACCAACGTAACAAAGACACACATGAATATTAGATCAAGAAGCTCGACTACTTAAGAAGCAGGTCGGAGCTACAGTTGTAAAGACGGCACGAAAGAGAGCCAGCTCCTGTATGAGTCACCGATATGCAGATGAGTTAGTGCTCTACCTGACCCAGCGTAATACCCCTTTAATCAGTTTTAATGGACCATTAACAATGTTGTCATTCTTAATGATGATATATAATGTTGATAAAGTGCCACAAGGGGGCGTTTCTCAATCACAGGAGTAAATACACAACCTCTCGGCCCTCCTGGCATTCCAGGGGAGGCCAAAAGAGAGAGAGTGAGTCGGTAAGATGGATACGCAGCCTCTCCTCTCTCCGACGGCGTCTTTTCAGAACGACTTATCGTTAGACGCCTGAAATAAGGTCCGTCAATAGGTCATGAATGTTTTCTTCGATATTAAATGTCAGTAAATCCCCACTCGTGTATTTGAAAGCCTTTCTTGTCATGCCTTACAAAAAGGCGGTACTCCCACCAAGGGGTCATTATATGTTCCCTCGTCCCTTTGTTCCCTCATTTTAGGACATTTTCCTCCCGTTAAACTGTGTTCCCTCTACATTGAGGTGTGGGCCAGAAACTAAGAAAGATAAAAGCCTCTCTGTGGGTTTGCCCTCAAGAATTGTTTGTCCCTGTGGTTATTTCAGGACACAAAGATTCCCCAGAAAGACAGAAAATATTGACCAGTAGTTGCTTTTTTCAGAAAATGTCCAGAGTCCCATCTTTTGTCTTTATAGCAGATATGTCTGCTATAAAACATCTTGTATATTATTGCATAAAATTTTTTCAGGGTAGTATTTCAACGTATTTGTTTTGTTAACGTTAACATTAACACCTATATGCTTTGTATTGACCTTGTGCAGACATTGCAGGTTTTTATTTTTTTGCCATTCCAGCTTCCCCCTATCGTTAACTTCCTCATCTTGTATGCTGGTATTAAAAATTGGTTTTCGGAGGGATTATTTCTACAGATAGAAGATAAAAATATGTGTCTCTCTGTGTGAGTACTACGGAGAGAGAGACAAAGAGAGGGAAAGAGTTCCCACAAATCAGCAGTGATTGATGACTCATATATGCGACCAGCTGATGGACAAACAGGCTGCGTGGTTTGGGTTTTTTTCCTTCCTTCTTTCACAGAAATCCTTCGCTGCGCATCCCTTTCCAGACGTCATGAATAATTCATCCTCAGGTTTGTGGCGTTCGTACGCGGGAAAGGAAGAGAGGGATGAGAATCAAGAAGAATGTCTTTTTCACCTCTGTTTCCCTTCCCAATGTGTAATGTACTAAACGTGTGGAATCAGCCTCAGGATGCCAGGATGTGATGATGAGTGGTTTCCCTGCTGTTCGATGCCGTCTGCAGCTGCAGGTGAGCATCGACGGATCTGCATGATTGCACACGATTTAAAAAGGCACGATCAGGCAGCGTCTTCTCTCTCGCTGACCTCCAAACAGAGACCTTCAGAATAAAAATACATGCACAGTGTGTTGAAAGTCAAATTGTTTTTTCTTGAAGCCTTTTGAAGCATTAGATCTGCACTTGTTGGTTTTCTGTCCAGGCAGTTCTTACAGTATGTGAACAATGAGTCCACCAAGATATAAGCAGAAATGTAAAATATGAAATGCTGCTGACACCCTGGAGGCAACGGAATGAACCGATGAACTTTGATAGCAAAAATGTGGAAGCCTGGAAGTATCAGACACAAAGACAGCCCCTTTGATGGTGAAGAACTGAAACGGACAGAAATGCATTTGCTGAAAGATGAATGGAGCTTCGTGAAACGCACAAATGTCATCTGTGCTTTCTGTCAGATGAAAGCACCCATTATGGTCCGACCACAACAGTGTTTGTGAAACATATGAAAGCTACCGCTAGCATGTTAGCCCAACCGCCCGATCAATAATCACCCATAAGATGACAGTTTGTCCTCAGGACCTTAACGAGGCGTCGTCACACGTTGGGATGATTCATTACAAACATAAACGTAAATTCATGGAAGTTTAATGTCAGTTGTTAGCATCGTAATAAACCTGCAAATTCAACTTTGTAAACTTAGAATATTGTCCCCCTCTCTCAGCGCCGTTTATTTTTTTATTAAAACCCTAATGACCATATTTGGACTGCAGAGGAGCGACGGGTGGATCTGATAAACACGAGGCAAAACAGCATAAGGCAAAAACAGTTGGACCCTGAAGGATCTGTTCTTCCAGAATAAACAGGCAGCCTCACCATAACAACGCCCGCTGTGTGTGATATTGATTAAGAAATGCATCCGTGGTTTCCTCTTTTCACTCGCTCTCCCTCTGGTGACAAAAAAAACAGAAAGAATTTGAAACGATTCCACCAATAGGATTGATGCAACTGAACGTCAGTATATAGAATAATTGTAGATTGTCTATATTTTTACCTCTTTGGTGCCATGTGAGTAAACACACTCGTGGTTGGAGACCAGATTCTCGATTTGTGCTTCTGCAGGGTGTCATTTATTGACTTGTCGGGTCGGGCCGGCCGGTGATGCTGTCACGCTGGACAAGATGGGCTTCACGCTGCGTTTCCATTTCCACAAATGGAAATACACAGCATGTTTCCTCGACATCGTTTTTCTCCTTGACAGATACCTGCAGTTTGGACACAATTTGATCATTTCTAATACAGTTTTTCAAGCTGGTACTTTTAATCACAAATCTCTTTCTTTCCAATTTATAAATATATTGTGTATATGTTTAGAAGTGTTGCTGACTTTAATCGAATTTAGCTCAAGGGCCTTAAAACTGAAGGCAATGCCTTAATCTTCTCTCTAATAGCCACCAGGGGGCGACTCCCATGGTTGTTACCTCATTAAACATTGTAAACATGAGTTTATGGTCTCAATTACTAAATTCAAGTCTTGAATTCAAGTCTAAATCCAGCATGATGTTCATTTATCAAATTATTAGAGTTAATTGGGCCATAAAGCAGGATATTGCTTTAGGGGCGGGGCTTCCTGCCCCACCGGTTGCTACCACGTCGTTGTTCCGTTGTCAACGACAATAACGGGGTCGGCTGTTAATTTGTTTTTGGCATGTACATTTAGTTTACCGCATGATTTTCACAAGTCAAATTAGTATTTACAAATCATTCTTTTGAGGCACAGAATCATCGCGTTTTTTTATTGTTGTTTCATCTAACATTTATGCATATCTTTCTTCTGTCTAAGAATCCCTGTTGCTGATGAAGACTAAGTCTAACTGAAAACAATTGGCCACGTTTTCTCAAGTGTCTCTGACTCAACTGACAAATGATTGCCAATTGGTAATTCAACCTTAATTGCCAAACCTTTTTTAATAGTGTTTACAATGGTAACGAGGTTATTCTTAATTAAAGCCCTCTTTTCTACACTGTGATTAGATTGTCTTTGTTTCCTGCAGCCCTGAAACATCACCGTGTCCTCACATACACCCCACTGCTTTATCCCGACATAAAAACAAGTATTCCCTTTTTCCCATCGTTTCTATCACATCTCTAACGGTGGAGATAAAGGATGACTTTGCAGATTGAAGATAATGAAGGTCTTTCTGGTGACTCATCCCAGAAACTCCCTGGTTTCTACATCGATGCAGAACTAAACACCTTCCTGGGTCTACCTTCCTCTCCAGGATGAATACCCAGGATGCTTTCAAAGGGGTTGAATGACTCAGCAGGCGAGGTCACCGTTAATGCATCCCAGAAGTAATAGTGTGGCCAGATGGCTGGTGACGGGGCAGAGAGGATGACACGAGGGCAACGGCAACGAAACCAGCAGACGGTGTTGCTTTTCCCTGCTGTCAGAGAGGCGACGGGGCTTTCAGGGAGCAGAGACCGGGGAGGAAATATCAGAATGAATACAACGCAATTAATGAAGTTAATAAAAACACCAGAGTTCACTTATTTACACTTGATAGTCTCCCTCCAACATATTCACCTTGAAGTGTGTGTGTGTGTGTGTGTGTGTGTGTGTGTGTGTGTGTTGTCATGGCAATGTGTGGTCGTGGAGACACCTGCTGTAGCCGGATCGACCACAAGAGCTGCTTGGAGGATTTTACCAGGTGATAATGGAGTCCTCAAGACCCAGAAGTGACTCAGCACTTTTGCACTTCAGGTTCCCTCGTCTGGAAAACAATGTTAAGGTCTGTTATTTACAAAAGTTTAAGAGA
The DNA here is from genome assembly GCA_029853015.1 of Chelidonichthys spinosus. Lineage (NCBI taxonomy): Eukaryota > Metazoa > Chordata > Actinopteri > Perciformes > Triglidae > Chelidonichthys > Chelidonichthys spinosus. The sequence goes on along the minus strand of CM056842.1, from coordinate 17,470,896 downwards.
TGTTATCGTTGAATTCTACTCCATAAAACACACATAAAGCAAATCTTAGTCCATCTTTAGCTTCGTGGCGGTGGATTTGAAGTCATGTGACCTTGGTGTAGTTTGTTTTTAGCCTTAAAACAATAATCTAAAAGGTGGTTAATTTGTGAAAAAGTGCAGGTATCACAAACCTTTTCTTTGAAATCTTTATAGGCGACGGACGAAAAGACCTTTCACCTCTCATCCAATCCAATGGCTCCTTTTTTTCACTTCCTTACTTTAATAGCCTTTGCTGACCTTTGACCTTCAGACCTTTTTATTTCTAGTTTCTTGGCTGTATCTTTCACGTCTGTGACAGTTCCACCTGGATAACCATCCCTGTATTATCCCTCTACAGCAGGTGTCACACACACACACACACACACACACACACACACACACCTCTTTCTTGCATGCTCGGCTGGCCTGCTTGTCCACATGCCAGAATAAGGGTGAAACGTGTGTGAAGTGTTGAAGGCAGGTTTTTTTATATGAAACCTCAGAGGTTCAAACAAGGAATAAAGGTTTTTCAGCCACTGTAACTTCTAACAAAGGGACCGGCCTTCCTCTCTGCATTTTTATTATTACTATATTTATTTTCTTTCTTCTTCTCCAAAGCACTTAACAGTAAACAGAAACCAAATGCCCCCTCATTGAGCATTAATTAGCTATAGTGCTCCAACGCATTTCATTTCATTCTAATTAGATGTTTTCCACGCAGACAAGGTTTATTTGTAGCACCATTCATACTCAGGACAATTCAGAGTGATTCAGGCAGAGACATTGTAGTGTTTATGTTTATGATGTATATGGTTTGTCATTTCTTCTTTTTTCAGATGTATTATTATTTTGTTTATTATGCAGTGATTGTGGCCCGCCTCGAAAACGAGATGATACATCTCAAGGGGTTTAATCCTAAATAAACACATTTCAATCAAATACATTAACAGCAAAGACATTAACATGTTTAACGTTTAAGAACATTAAAACAGGCAGGAGGAATGGATAAGCTGTGTTTTCTAAATTCATGAGGAAGCTGCAGGAAACCATTTGAATGAGTCTCCGGTGTTCAGGGAGTTTGTTCCACAGGTGGGAAGCATAAAAAACTCAAAGCTGCTTCACCCTGCTTGGTCTGGATCCTGAGCCCTGAATAAAACATCAGGGAAATAACTATTGAATTTTATCTCGGAGCTAAAAACTTTTGCAGTTCGGAGGCAGCTGCAAAGACGCTGAGTCATGACTCTTCTGCAACAGCTGGTTGAGACTGACATGTAATAGAAAAAGAGGGTTTCATTGTGAAATAAATAAATGAACACCATCCATCTCATTTATTCCTCACCGGGGATCGTTTTCCTGCTCCAGAGATGCTGAGGATGAAGAATGACTGGTTCAGTTCCCGGGGCGGGAAAAGCAAAACCAAGTCACCCAACAAAGAAAATGATTGCGACAAAACCTTGATTGAGGCTTCACGTTAAAATCATCTGAATCTCAAAGCAGATTCCAAAGCAGAGAAAAACACATTTGTGTCAAACAAACACCTCTCCCGCTCGGTTACAGAAGATAATGCTGAGCCGCCGACGGCTCCGCCGGTCAAATTGGATGAAAATCTGCAGTGTGAGTGTTCGCCAGGTGCCTCGTTATGTTGTCAGCTGCTCTCATCCACCGCTGAATGCATCTACTCCCCGGGAACGCTGATCAGAGAGAGAGAGAGAGAGACAAAGGGATGAGGAACCCAGAGGAACCCACAGGGGGGCTGCTGAACGGGCCCTCCCCAGGGCTGCACCGCATCCATCACGTCCCCTGATTTGGATCCCCGCTGGTTGTGGTTTGTTTTTTTATTTCTCATAGTATTTCCTTCTCTCTCTCTCTCTCTCTCTCTCTCTCTCTCTCTAGTTGGGTGTTTTCGTCTTCTTCTTATCTGAGGTCAATAATGAGACCTTCAGGAAATCAATGCTGTGGTTAAATAACATTACATTAATGTCCTTGAGTGTTGTCTGCTGACACTGCCGCTGTCAGATACATGGATCGGGACCTCCACCCCAGAAAATCCACCCTGAAAACAATTCATCTGTGTATGTGTGTATTATGGAAAATGCTTGCGTCTGATTGGCTGGCAGGTGTCCGTTAGAATCATTAATCTACACACCTCACACGTAGTTTCATCTGGAAGACGAGCTCACGACCTTCTCCGGCTCCTTTTCACGGCCGAAGTAGCAGATTGATGGGTGGATAGATGTCATGATATGATTGGTTGGTACTGGCTGATGTAAGCATGCATCTTTGTTTTCCAAGGAGAAAAAGATATTGGATTTTAATACAAAAATACAGTTTTTTTGGCATATATGACCTGGGATGTGATTTAAAAACGCTTCAAAATGCATTTTTCCTTCCCACTCGGCTGTAAAGCAAAGATACCTGCAGCACACTGATGGTGGGGAATAGATGGAGAGTTTATTGAACGAGGTTGATGTGTAAATTCCATAACAGCAGCGTCATCCACCCGTGTTGCTGGTTAGGGGCGTTCAGGGACAACACCTCAGCTCTTTTACTGTGCAAATAACTGTGTAGGTGCGTTCACAACACTCAAGAGGCGCGGAAACAACAGCATCTGATATTGTCTGTCGTTCTGCAGGTTTGGAGGTGGTGGGGGTTTTTAGGGGGCCGATTATAATCACGCCACCGCTCAATTTCCGTGGCAACAGATCTGTCTTCATAGAAACGAAAGGAAGTGCAAATTAAACGGCGAGGCTCTTAACTCCCCCGGGATTTCATTTCTGCACCAAAGAATCTGCACTTTTCATCTGAGGAGGACATCCAAAAAGAAAAACACCATTTCTGTCGTTGTGGCTTCCTTTTTACCGAATCACTTCTTCAATCCCACTTTCAAACGATACTTTAGTCACATTAGGAGCAGAGAGAAATCCACGTCAAAAGTGATTTCACTCATGTAAAATGTATGAACTCATCCATTAAAAAAGGCTAATGTCCAGCTTAAAGGTCCATTTAGACCCCAGAATGCCACTTTTTAACATTTTGAAGGAACTCAGAGACTGAGAGCCTTTTGGATGTGGAGTTCTGGATCACACCATAAAATACACCTGTGGCGTTATTTCTGTGTATTTTCTTACGTAACAAAAACATTTTGTTGCACAACCTAAGAAATGTGAAAAGATGTAGGACTCCAATGTGACGACCTCCCTGACCCCCAGTTTATAAATAAACAGCGTTACGTTGACATCCTTAACAGGAGAGAGGAGGAGCGGTTGGGTTTAAGTGTGGAGGAGCGAAGGGAGACAAGTCATGTGATTAAACGTAATTAAGACAGCAGCTGGATCAGACAGGCGGAATGAGTCAGACCAACGGAATCACAGAGAAACAGCGGACGTAGGTCAGCACTTTGGGTTTTTTATTATCATTTTACACACAGTAGTATTTCTCATTGAATAAATAATGGAAATGTGCAAAATATGCCTTCCTACATAGTGAAACCCGAGCATCACACAGGGATTTCTATTACAGAATCCTTATTATCATTGAGGATTGTCAGAACATGCTTTGGAAAGATAGTATAAACAATAAATATTGCATTTGGTTGGTGCACAGATTTGTGACATGCTACAGTACAGGGTTATTACCTCAAATCCAGCAGGCGTTATTCATTTTAAAAATATATTCTAGCAAAAGCAAAGCACCTTGAATATAGAATATAATAATAATAATAATAATAATAAATATCTGCAGCATCTGGATTCAGTCGGAGGGATGATCTAAAAAGGCGGTCAACAGAAGGCCAGCAAACTGACAGCTGTTGAATTTCAAAGTGTTATCTTTGCATGGATGCGACATCTGCGAGGCGTTTTTCACATTACAGGAGAAGGAACGGTGACACTAGTGACATCTACTGGCCGAATGGAAGATTGCACGAGGACACACAGGGGCAGTCCAGCTGATAATACATGCACTCCAGTTGATGCGTAAATAACTACTATTCTAACACCTGCCAGAGATTAGAGAGGAAAATCTTCTCACTCGGATCACCGAACAGCACAAATCTAACAACCTCGGATCACTGGACCGAGTAGAACATAATGACATTACACAATAAACTGTTATCTGCCCAGCACAGACGCCGTTGAATAGTAATCCTTTAAATACACACAACTCAAATCATCAACACGTGTTCTTGTCAGAACGGCTGCTGATCGATTCATTAGAGATTAAAGCTTTATCTTACATTCACAAAAAGGTACCCAGAAGCAAAACTTTGGCCTGAAGGCATTCTTTTACAAGGGGGAAGAAAATGAGGTATTGTAAGAACTGACTTCATCAAAACCTGGGAATGTTTTTGCCTTTGATTAATTTGATTTTTCGGAGATGGAACAGTTTGAAAAGTCAAATACAGTATTATACTTTCACCGGAGCGGACATGTGTGCAGCTCTTGGTAAGGCAACGTCTCAGTCTGAAGTCAAGAGAGTCGTGTCATTGATTGAGAGAGCATTAATTAACTTCCAGATGCATTCCTGTGTGCCCACTTGGTAATTAGTAACCAGAAATAATTAAATAGTTACGGCACATAAATAGTACACTTAAGATTGTACCGATGGCATACAGATGGTCATACAGAGGTCACAAAGGCACGTTCTTTTTCTGGACTGTTCTCAGGGTCAAGGTCTTGCATCTTGTGAAGGAGGAGGCCCTGCCGAGCCGGTAGTGCTCCCAAGGGGCTCGTCCACCGGCGTGCCCGAGCTCTCCTTCTTCACGCCGTTCTTCCCATCGAACTCGGCGGTGATCTCGGCCAGCGTCTTGCCCTTGGTCTCCGGTAAGGAGAGCCCCAGGAACAACGCCGACATCAGGCACGACGGCGAGGAATGGCAGCAAGCAAAAGTTGCCTAGGCTTTTGACGATGAAGGGGAACAGCATCCCCACCAGGAACAGGCTGAGCCACATGCACGAACCCGCCACCATGTACGCCGCCGGCCGGGCCTTCTGGTCGAAGATCTCCGCCGGGAGGATCCCAGTCACGCCGGCGGGGCCCAAACCGAAGCTGAGGATGTAGGCGAACACGCACGCCATGCTGAGGTAGGCCATCCCGGGCACGCCGCGACTGTTGAGGGTCAGCGCTACGGTGAAGACCACACTCCAGAAGGACATGAGGGTGTACCCCCCAATGAGAAGGTATCTTCGGCCAATGCGTTCAATCAGCAGGTTGCTCAGTATGGACGCCGTCAGCTCCGAGGCCCCTGTGCCGATTGTGATATACTGGATTTTCTCTGGGGGGATCCCCGCCGCCAGGAAGATGTAGGAGGCGTAGAAGTAGATGGAGTCGTTCCCGCAGAGCATCATTGTGCTGCTGGCAACCATGACTGTCCTGAGCTGGGACCGCAGGTTCCGATCCTTGAACAGGGACCAGGGGGTCTTGGCAGATCCAGAGTTCAACTCCGCCTGTTGTTGATCGACCTGCTCCTGAAGCAGCTCCTCCATCTCCAAGACCGGAGCCACCCCATCACGGAGCCTCTGGAGGGCCCGGACGCAGGCTTCCTTGTCCCCCCGGTCGATGAGGAGGTACCTGGGGCTCTCGGGGAACCAGGGTAGGGTCAGGAGCTGGATCAGAGCCGGTGCAAAGTTGCTGGCTAGTAAGTAAGGCCAAAGGTGCTCTGCGCCCAAGAGTTCCGTGAGTCCCACGACCTGACCCAGGAAGATCCCGAACGCGGTGAAGACCGCGGAGGAGAACGCCACGGCGCCCCGCAGGTGTTTTGGCGCGCTTTCCCCGAAATACATCGGCTGCACGTTCATGCTGACGCCCGAGTTCACGCCCACCAGGAAGCGCGCGAGCACGATCATCTCGAAGGACCTCGCGACCCTGCACGTGAGCACGAACGCGGCGCCGACGAAGAGGAACGAGTTGTTCAGGAGGAGCGAGTTCTTCCGGCCGTAGCGGACCGCCATGGGCCCCGCCAGCAGGGCTCCGACCAGGCCGCCCAGCGGGAAGGCTGACACGATGATAGTCCAGACCAGGGTCAGCTGGGCTGAATCCAAGCCGGCGCCCGGCCCCCAGCGCTCCTCGTAGGTCTCGTTGATGAACCTCTGGATGTAGCTGGTGGGCGCGTTGATGATGGAGATGTTGTAGCCGTACTGGAAGGTGCCTCCGATGGCGGCGGAGCAGACCGTCAACCCGAGAGTCCGGGCTCCCCCGGAGGCTCTGCGGGTCTCTTCCTTTGGCTCGGCCGGGGAGTTCATCTGGAAGCCGGCTGTCGCAAACGCGTGTGTCCTTCCCTCTGCGTCCTATACGGCATTTAAAGCCTTCACCGCTAGCTAGTCATAGCTGTTACTTAGCGTAATGAGTAACTCTGGATTAATAATACACGGCATTTGGAAGGTATATGGTATTCTTTCACCAGACTAACGTCCTTGTATGCGTATGGGAAACTCGTAGAATGCACGTTGTTTTGGTTTCCCTACATTTAGTCTGTCAGGCGAATTGCCTGCCAATCACCCAGCAACAACTACGTAGTTAATACAACTCAGACTGTAAAATCGTAGCAACTATACTGCGTTCACTATTCAAACATCAAATAGAGATAATAAACCTTCAAATAACTCAACAAAATAAGAACAAATACCCTGTCAGTCTAGTCTCAGGGATTTAAATAACCAAACAGAGTGCATGTATATGGTTGTATTTTTATTCCCCTCATTTTGCCTGTCAGGCAAATTACCGCCCATTCACCCGGCAACAACTAGACAAACGAAGCCAAGTAAAACAGCTCGAGCCGTAATATCGTAGTAAAGATACTGTTTTCTCTATTTTATGTGTCAAGTAGATGGTATAGAAGATAATAAACCCTCAATAACTCACCAAAATAAGAACAAAAATACCCTGTCAGTCAAACGTCAGGGAATTGTTTAAACAGGCAATATCCAGTCATTTGATTGGTTTAGATAAACGTTACGTCATCTCTGTGCGAGTAATCCTGTCGCGAGGGAGGAGAAGGTAGAAAAGATGTGAGTAAACGCTGCCAGTTCATTGATTTACATAATACAATCTATAAATGTCCGCTATGTAGCAACACAGTGACGTCAGGCTCGTACTTAATATAACCATTAATTTGTGCGAACTCGCCCATTTAGAGTATCAGCGCAACGTATTATGCAAATGTTAGCTCAGTAGCTAATGCTAACGTAGACGTGAAGTGAATGGGGTTAGCTTACGTGAATGACCGTTGGGACGGATTCTGATCGTAGTCAAGTAGCATTTATCTTTAGATAAACGTTACAGCTGTGTCGTCGAACAAAGTTCTGCCGTAAAGCAAAGTGATGACGTTACGTGTCGGTTTAATCTGATTGTTTATCGGACGCGTCACGAGCCGTCAATTGTCCTCAATGATCCGAAACAGTGAGTGATGTGCAACTAATTTAGTGGTGTTAAGTTGCCATGGGCAACATAATGATCGGTACTTAAAGTCTAATATGATTGTATGATTAAGCACAAATGTAAACAACGTGACATTTCATTGCTTTTATTTTGAAAGTGCAGATATTTTAATTACTGGATACATATGACACTTTAACCTACCCATCTACTTTAATAATAATAATAATAATAATAATAATAATAATAATACATGTTTTATAAAGCAGTTTTCAAGGTGCTCAAAGACGCTTTACAAAAACAAACTTGATCAAAATAAGAGAAAACAACAACGGCATGCTATTTTTTAATATTTTCAGATTTCATGTGACGATGGTTGAAATCCTGACTGTTCTTTACTTTGCTTCTCCTGGCAGGGCGCCATCCCCGACAAAGAGGAAGGAGGATGACAAGAGCAAACCGCGCGGTAAGGAGAAGTCGGGAGCCACGAAAGAAGGCGGCGACAAAGACCGGGGCCGAGAGAAGAACCGCACACGACGCAGCGCTTCCAGTGGGAGCAGCAGGTCAGAGGTCACCCTCGTTTAAAAGATAAATAAAAATATTAATGTTAGATGTCACTGCTTGTCCCCCTGTCCCATGCCACTAATTGGTTCAGCCCACTTCTTCCCAGCACCAACACGTTTGCTCTTCCTTTAGGTCTAGCTCCAGCTCCAGCAGCAGCTCAGGCTCCAGCTCCGGCTCCTCCAGCGGCTCCAGCTCCTCCGCCTCCAGCCACTCGGGCTCCTCCAGCTCCCGCTCCTCTTCCTCCTCCTCCTCCTCGCCGAGCCCCAGCCGCCAACGCCACAACAACAGACGCCGCTCACGCTCAAAGTATGGAAGAGAAGCCACCATTTATTTAATCATACTGTGTGTATCTCTCCAGGGCTGGTACGGGTGCTGGAAATCCTTGAAAACACTTGAAGTTTAGTGTAGTGTTTTCAAGGTTTGAAGTGCTTGAAAGGTGTTTAAATGTGTGTTGTATGTGATGACATCTATGATAGAACAGAGAAAAGAAGATCTCCATATCTGAGGGACTGAAAACAGCATTTCCTGACATTTCTTTATGAAAAATGACTTTTGATGATGAACAGATGATGAAAATAGTTGGTGATTATATTTCTGTGGATCTGTTAGTGGAATTAGTTTTCCTTTCATTTGTGGTCCTGTAAAAAGCTGTCTCCAAACATCATGTTGGTTGTTTAGAGGACAAGAACATCTCATTTAATGTGATGAACAAGTGACAGAATAAGTAGACTGAATACTGACCATTGGATTGGTACAAAGATGGAGTTTACCACAGCTGGACGGGGCTGGAAAAGCATGGAAATGCACCTGGAAGTGCTTGAATTTGGCATCTCATAGTGACGACAACAATAACGGGAATGTAAATGTCACTCCAGGTCAAAGTCGGCAAAGAAGGACGACAGGAATCGAAGGCGAAGGAGCCCGACACCCAAACCCACCAAGGTCTTCCTCGGCCGGCTGACCAGAAATGTGATCAAGGTGAATGTTTTACCTCACTAACTGACTGATGCACACCAAGAAAGAATAAATGAACAATGGTGATTTCTAGTATTAGGAAACAATACATGCCACAATATAAGAGAAGGGGATAGAGGGAATCTGGTTGTTTGTAAAGCAGCAATTAAAAAAAAAATACCCAATAACTCACCTCTCCTACTTTAATGATGTAAAAATGTTACTGCCTTCATCTGTTTATGAAACATTATTAAGCAAGCGAAAAGTTTTCAAAGCCTGGTTTTAGGATTTTAAAATCCGATCCCGTCCTCTCATCCCTTCATCTGAAATGTCGAATTATATTTTTGAAGGATCACATCCAGGAGATCTTCTCCACTTACGGCAAGATCAAGATGATCGACATGCCCATGAACCGCGTCCACCCTCACCTGTCCAAAGGCTACGCCTACGTGGAGTTCGAGTCCCACGAGGAGGCGGAGAAGGCTCTGAAGCACATGGACGGAGGTAGGAGGATGAGGGAGGAGTTAATGAGATGGATGAACGGTTGTTACATCAAAATGTTAACACTCTTTTTCTTTCAGGTCAGATCGACGGTCAGGAGATCACGGTCACGGCCGTGCTGACTCCCACGGTGCGTCCTCCCCCCCGCCGGCTGTCTCCCCCCCGCAGGATGCCGCCCCCTCCCCCCATGTGGCGACGCACTCCACCTCGGATGAGGAGAAGGTGAGCAGCACGGGTGCTGGAAATCCTTGAAAACACTTGAATTTTAGTGTGGTGTTTTCAAGGTTTGGAAAGTGCTTGGATTTAGAATAAAGTGCTTGAAATGTATGATCTGACATTTCTGCATGAAAAATGACTTTTGATGAAAACTCTCTGTCTTCTAGGTCTCGGTCTCCACGGCGACGCTCTCCAGTACGTCGCAGGTCTCGATCGCCCGGCCGCCGCCGGCATCGGTCACGCTCGAGTTCCAACTCGTCCCGCTAGTGCCCCCCCCCCCCTCTCTGTTCAACAACATGGTTAATCATAAGCCTTTTTAGTGATGAGACCCCGAAATCCTTCCTGAATCCCTGAGTTTGAATTATTTTAGCCAGAAGATGCACGTTAAAAAAAAAGGTTTAAATTGGTATAGTTTAAAAAAACATCACTTCTGTTATTTTGTCTTTGTGACTGATTCCAGCATCACTTACAGAAAATCACACGTTACAAGGGCAGCTATACAAGTGTGTATTCCGACATTGTCGGTAAAAAAGATGAGGGTTTTCAAGTGAGAGATGATGAATTGGGAATTCTTTTTTTTGTTTGTTTTTAATGTCACTGTCACCAGATCCTTGTGGTTTTATTTTGACTTGCTCTCTTTGTTTTCCCCCTCAAAACGTATTTTGTATTAACGGGCTTATGACGTGACAATAAAGTTCATGATTCGAACTGTGAAAAAAGAAAAACACTTTTGTCCGTCAGTGACTCAAACATCGTTATTCAAGTCAGTGTCTTGAAAGAAACGTGAGTATGTTTCTATTCATCCTGTGTTTTTTTTAACCACATCCAAGGACGATGTACAAGTTGGCTTAATAAATAAGCCAACTTAAACTTTAACCCCACAGCTAATTAAATATGGGACAGAACAAAGTGTGCGTTTTAGCATGCCATGTCAACGCTATGAATTATGGGTGTTTCCCTCAGGCAAAGTCTTAGAGAAATGTAGTTTTTTCTCTCACAGAACAATTATTGAAAAAAAAAGGTGGGTTAAATCCATCCATACAGGTGCAGTACCATCAGTTTGCCAGCAGGTGTCACTTTGACTATCAAATGCTCAGGCAATCTACGCACAAGTTTAAATATAAAATATTTATTGATGTGGCAAAATAGTATCTCCACTTATTATATAATACATCTTATATACACACACATGAATGACAGTCAATAGTGATTAAGCCCCGCCCCTCCCACGTTGGACCTTATTATGGAAAAAGGATGAAATAACTATCAATATCAATTTAAAAGATATATTTTTTCAAGTAAAGAAAGTCTCAGTTTGTCCTTTACCACACCTTTGTGTGTGGGTTATTTCTAATTTCACTATTTTATACTTTATACTTACTCAAATGTGACTTTCTTGGCATCTTAAATGATCTTTTTCATTGACACACATTGGAAGGGACCTGATTCAGCCTCTCTTCCACCACCTCTGGCAGGCCGGTCAAGTCCTCTCAGCTCCTCACAGCAAGTCTTTTAATCTGCTTCTGCCAGATTTATCATCATAATATTAGTATTTCCAACACCATCATGTTTCAGGTCGGCGTTGAGCGTCTCCGTCGGCTCGGCTGGGAGGAGGAGGAGGATCGCTCAGGTCCTTGAAGCCCAGTTTCTCCAGGGGCTCCTTGGCCATCAGCTGACTGATGGAAACATAACAAGGAAAATTATCCAGGTGTGTTTTTTTACCTTTCGCTGAGTCATCAGATTAGAACTGTTTCAATGAGGGTTTTTCTTTACTTTTCCATGCGGCATTCCAGGTAGTTCTTCGACTGCAGGCGACACTTGGAGCTGTCGTGGTTGTTGTCGTTCAGGCATTTCATGAAGATCTCCTTGAAGGCTTTACACTCTCCTGAAATAACGAGAAGAAGAAATGAGACATGATATCCAGACAGAAATGTTAACTGTTCATCTCACAGTTGTTCACTGATGATGCCCTCCATGATTTACGAGTTATTTTTATTATCATGACACAGACAACAGAGCATCCCCTGACATTGGACCTGAGAAAATCATTGAATTAATTACATTTAAAAAAGCAAAAATGAACACATACAAAATTAGAACAATAAATACATAAATAAAATAAGATTGAGAAGGATTAACAAAAACAACACATTTATATATATAAAAAATAAGGAATAGAATGTCAGAAAATTCTGTTTTCAGTCCCATAAATCCAAGCACTTTATTCTAAATCCAAGCACTTTTCAAACCTTGAAAACGCCCAGTAGCCTAAAATTCCAAGTGTTTTCAAGGATTTCCAGCACCGTACCTACCCTGGCCTGCGTCACCCTGACAACCAGCCCCGGTACATGAATGTTATAATACGTTACCCTTTAAATAGCTGATCAATGATCGATGAAAACACGCAGGTGAGTGTTTCTTACCCAGGTGGTCCAGCGGGAACGCGCCTTTATCGGGAGCGCGCGGTTTAAAGCTCTTGGAGCCGAAGTTCATGGCGGTAGACATGTTTCCGTTTCCTTCGGTCGTTTGTTTTAAACGAGAAAAGAGTGAAGAGTTTCCTGGAAAACACCGAAATACCAACGCAAAGGCAACACGGGACGTGACCCCGGTGTCGCGTGAATGTGACGTCAAGCAGACATTAGTAGTCGATTCACTCGCATCGATGATCGATCGAGTTTTTTTCTCCACTGAATCCTCTTAACTGCAAAGAAACAACCAAGCGCCACCAATTATAACGTGAATTCGCTTTTATTGAAATAAATATACTGACCTATACATACGTAAGAATATATATATATATATATATATATATATATATATATATATGCATGGCTACCATTAAATGCATCTCCTATACAATAAAAGTAACGTAGCAATATCCAATTAAGACAAAAATTCATCTTGCTTGATTAGTTTTAGTTACTTAGTTACTTTTTCAACTTATAAACGAACAACTAAATATAATAAGATTAATTGTATTAGTATTTTTATTCGTAATAAATACAATAGAAACAATGAACATGATAAAGATGATAATGACAAACAGATTAAAAAAAATAAACGATAGCCTTTCTAATAATAGAGTACAATTCTGCACAATATAGCCTTCTGTAATATAAAACATAATATAATACACAACATCTTGCTTCATATTATTCCCATGAACAACAAACCTCTCGTTGAAAAACACAAATTTAAAATATAATAATTTTCAATATTTTAAATCTCGCATTGATTTGATGTTCTATAACACTTTTTTTTTTTTTTTTTTAACAGAAACACTGGATTCTGAAGACATGAATCACTAGAGATCCTGAAGACTTTCAGATAAATGTGTTCTGGCAGTCCACCGCTAGGTGTCTCACTTTCCTAAGACTTGGCGAGGGGAGGGGAGGGGGGGGGGGGGGTGACGGTAACATATAGGCTTGATTATTATGCAGTCAGTGAGACTCAGTAACAGAGCAATCAGGGAGAGAGAGTTTCCTCCAGCCCGGCTCGGATCGTCCAGTCCCCCCCAGTCTCTCCTCTCCTCGGCGGATCGGAGGTGACAGGTGACCGAGCCAGTCGCTCTGTCCGTCGGACTCCAGCAGCGGATGCTCCCCGGTCAGGCTTCTTCCACCGCGGCGAGGCTGGACGGATAGACTCGGCATGGCGCTGGAACCGGAGGGGAACAACCGGCTCCTGCAAGACGTGCTGGCGAGACCGGGCAACGGAACGTGCGCGGACTGCGGCAACCCAGGTAAGACCACCCCCAACCCAACCCCCCCAACCCACACCCTCCGAGCCGGACCGGGGTCCTCCGGGCGTGAGGCGCGTGCATGTCATGTATGTAAGATGCTGGTGATTAGTGTGTGTGTGTGCGTGTGTGTGTGTGTGTGTGTGTGTGTGTGTGTGTGTGTGTGTGAGTGTGAGTAATTCTGGTCCAGAAATGATGACAAAGGCCCGGCAGGACACTTCCCCCTCAAACACTCTATTTAACCGGTCTAATGGGGACTAAAGAGACTGGACTCTGGACTTAGTCCGAGCCATAAACACATAAAAACACCCGTGTGTGTGTGTGTGTGTGTGTGTGTGTGTGTGTGTGTGTGTGTGTGTGTGTGTGTGTGTGTTCTACACTGTCAGCAACACCACACAGCTTGCTCACTAATTATCAGTGTGTGCATGTTTGTTTTAAACCCTCCCTTCCCTTTTTTTTTTTTAGCAGGGTAATATTATTCTCCATTTAGCCGCTCCATCCATTTTCTTCTTCATCTCTCCATCCTCTCCACATGCTTTAATCCTCCTCTTCCTCCCTTCTTCTCACTGAATGACAATAAAACCAGCGAGTGGTCCAGTTTCGGGCCGGACGCCCAGGACGCCGGTTCCTTGGCCCTGGTTTATGGCTCCTCTGAGGACTGGTTGTCTGGGAACAGCAAACAAAAAAAATTGGATCGCTTTGTTTTGCGAGCGCTGAGAGGGATCTCATTTTGAACATTTTGTTATCTGGTTGAGGAATAAGGTGTTTATTTATTATTAGTATGCGGCCCTTTGCTTCTTGGAGCCACACCAGATTTACACAACAACAGCTCGGCCCATTGAACCAGCTCCTTCACACTTGATTGCCATGAAATTGGTTGGACATTCATGGCTCCCAGAGGATGAATCCGACAGACTTTTTTTTTGGTAATGGGCTCCTAGCAACCACCGGCATGTTCAAGTTTGAACTCTTCCTGTTGGTAAAACATCTACATGATGGAGTAGAGGTTCATGGTCCCCACAGGATGAATTACTATACTCTTGGTAATCCCTTCATTTTCCTCAAGCAAAAAAAAGAAGTATTATTTGCAGAGGAAAGACAGTGACTTGCTCTGTGTGTCTTATATCCAGTTTCTCCGTTAGCACCGTTAGCTGCCAGCTGCCGGCTCAGCCATGTCCATGAGAGAGCTCCTCCCGTGGAGGCTAGGAATCTCATATTGAGCACCTTTAACAAATTTTAGCACGCCACGCCATTAAACTAAGGTGCAACATTAGCATGCTAGCATTGTTAGCATTCATCCAGCGCAAAGCACCACCGTGCCTAAGCACAACCTCGTAGAGACGGCTGCAGACTCTCAGGCTCGTTAGTGGAATATTGTCTGATACCCGTTTGGCCTTATTTGACCCGCGCTGTTCGGCAACGATCCCCGGCGACGAGGAAACATCGGCTCTGATTATCAGTTTTGCTCACTTTCACCTTTCATTCAGCCTCGGTGAAGTGGAGGAGGGACACGATGTTCAGCCGGCTGCTCCCGACAAGCGATCCGATTCCCTCGAGCAAGGCACCGCTGCTTAGAGATGGAGAGTTGGCGGCGTATGAATCCAACAGCTGCTTTCTCATACGTTTGCATGCGGGCTCATTTCAGGGGAGCAGATGAAAAGTGTCAGGATAGCGACCAGATCAGGCATTCCCAGGCTCATAATTCATATCTCATCATAATGGTCAAGGTATGAATTATTGATGTTGGCTCGTCTGTCCCAGATGGAGGGACGGGATCGTATCTCGGTGGCTCTTTGAGAGAGAAAACATCACGGTTCCATTACATTTCATGTCATCTCAACACAGCAGAGTAAACACACGTGTATACCGTCGCATATTTGCAAGTTTATGAAGTGGCACATTTTCTCAGAATATTGCCCACCTCTCCCGGCTCTGTTTTTTTTTTCCTACAGTAGGCCTAATACACTGTCGTACTATTATTATTGTTGCTATTATTATTATAATTATGATGATTATTAACCACACAAGTTACGGTTGGAAGGATGAAACCTTCCCTGCCACTCCCTCACTGATCTGACTTACAGTCCCTGGAACCACTGAAACACCAGCACAGTGTTTTAGATTGATGTCCTCTGTTTGCTGTTTTAGACACAAGTAACATGATTTCCCCCAGTTAACAGGAGACGTTACCTGTAGGTACAAATGCAGTCAGATAAATACATTTTACCAGTAAAAAAAAGCCAGTTTTGCAGAACTACGGAGACAATGGAACCCGGGAACCTCCAATATGGCTGCTGTATTACAGCACATGAAACCGGTCTCTTTGCATGTGAATCTGCAGGCTTCCAGAGTAAAGACAGACAATCACGTCATCACCAGCGACGTGGCTGTCCTCCCCCTTGTCTTATCACTCCATCACAGACACGACATCCATTAACCCGACAGAAAGCCGGCTGTAATTGGTCTGAAAACACACAAAGTGCTGGCCCGGCTCGTGGGTGTGTTTTTTTTATGCTTAGTCATTCCTGCCCTGCCCTTCGTTACCTTTGAGCTTTTTTTCTCTCCCTCTCCTATCTTTTCTCTGCTGGTGTGCTGTGATGAGAAACGCTTATAGACTGAGCCGTGAGCTTATACGGCAGGGATTCTCTGTAGCTCAGCAGCGTTGTAGTCCTGCCCTTCGCTAAGGACACACAAACGAGCTATTCCCCCCGGAGAGACACCTCAGCAGTCCTCTGAGGTGTGAAGAAGGTGTTTGTTGAACGGCAAAAACAGCTGGAACTATGATGAGATTGAGGCACTTGTGGCTTTGCAGACTATTTTTGTATGTTTTTACAGGAAGGTACGAGAAATCCCCTGAAAAAATCTGCCTTTCCCATGGCAACTCAGTGACTTGAAAAATCACCCTTAGCCAGTTAAAGCACGGGGAAGGTTTCCCACACTTTTATTGGGTGGATCCTACCTTTAACACATAGCCTGCTTTTATTTAGTTAATAGGAATGTCAACGTACATTTTAAGGCGTAGCTTTCTCAGCCACAGCACAATTACAGCTAAGGGTTTGTACCATTCCTATCCACATGATACCCTTTTTTTTAACGCATCATCCCCATTCAAGGGCAGCTTGTGCTCCCACATCATTTATTTCCCCAAACAAAGCAGAGCGCTTACTCTCACAGATGGCGGTCCAGTAAAACTAGTTTGTGCACCTAATTCACGCAAACATTGCTTCCATGGATCACAGATTGGTTAAGCTCTTAAAAAGACATGCATTTAAGTAGCATCATCTATCGGTCATGAACGGTGTTACCAAGTCTAGTCTTACCTAGTCGAAGTTTCTATTGTGATATTATTGTTTTACTGAAAGTTAGATAGGAATACAATGGATAACATTTGAATGTTTGCATGAATGTCAGACTTTGTTTCGTAAGATGAGCATTCCTGGTGTATTTCAGGAGAACATGCATCATCCAGCTTTAACAGCAAAGAGGCATCTAAGTTAGATAGCACTGAGTCGTAAAACGGGGTATCATCTGCATACGAGGTGAACTTTAAGCTATTAAAATGAGCATACTGTAAAAGCAAGGCAGTATTGAATCAGTATTGATTATGGAGCTCCTGGAGAGCGAGTACCAGGTCCATGTTGACCAGACAGCCACTTTTACGGAGCTTTTTATCCGCCCGTGATGCCTCCATCCTGGCCCCGAGTGCATCCACGACCTGCTGTCCCCCTGGAGCTCATGGAGAGACTTTTACGGAGCTTAGATTAGACTATCAGTCAACTATAGGTAAGACCTGATCAATCAGATTCGACTATATAAATTTTTAGTCGGGGACACCCCTATCATTAAAAACAATGAATGGGATGGGATTTATTGGATAGAATGGACCTAAACGAAAGTAGCGCTAGCTTACGAATGCCGTTGTTTTCAAGAAAAAAAAAAGGTGTCTATGTCATCAAACACTCTGATGGATGAAAGGAAGTTGAGGTCAACGTTTATCCAACATTCCAGCCGGGGATCTTCGGACTGTTGCGGTCAAAGACACTTGCGTCAAGAAATTGGTATTTTATAGTCGTCAGTACAGCAAACTATTGCAGGAGGTCAGAGTAGCGGAGTCGAGCCGCGGTGGTTTTGAATGAGAGTGGTTCGTGAGTATTAAGCTTTAATGAATGCCGTACCCCCTTCTATGAATATGTTATCAGTCAGCTGCCAAAACAGCTGATCAATGAGCCACCGAGGGTAAAGCACTAATGAAGCAGCTGATGCCAACGTTCAGCGCTCTGCCTCAAACCAATGCAGCACTTCACTTAAGCGTCCCACAAACGATAGCGTTCAAATGATTTAGCATTCAAATCTATACGTAGCGTAACGTATCTTTTATTAACAAGAGGGAATGTTTAAAATTACACTTGCTGCTTGGAGTCAACGTTGAGAGGCATAATGTGCAAAAAAAGAAAGTTCTGATTACAAGCTACAAGCTATGTGATTGGTAATCAGGCGCTAAATCATGGACACGGGGAATCAATTAGGAATCACCGTGACAACGTGAGATCACCCATCTCTCTCCATGGAAGTGATATATATATAGACAGCAGATTCAAGTGGAATCCTTCACGTCGTATTCTATATTTAATGCAAACAACAAAATAATAACGTTCCGTATGCAAAGTTAGCCTTTTGTCATGAAAGAAAACCTTCTTATTAAAAGCTTGGGCTACTCCATTCTGCACAGCGGGGGGGTCACGCTGAAGTTAACAAACGTTTAGTAAAATCTGAGACTGACAATAGAAGCCTGAGGGGTTTTACGAAGACACGAGAGGGTCACGACCTCTGCCGGCCCCCGGCCGCCTCGTCAGTACTACGAAGCAGACCGCCGACAGACAGAAGGACGTGAACGTGTCCGGAGCATACAAAACCAAACTGCTGCAGATACAGAAAAGAATGCTCAGAGGCACAGGGGCAGCCATCGTATATTACTTCATTTATCCCACGTCTGCCCCGGCAGTAAACGCCACAGGTGCTTCTTTCTGCAAACCTAGTGCAGCCGAATCAAAAGCTCTGTTGTTGTTGTCTCTCGGCCAAAACGAACCGGAGCAGCAGGTCGTTACCAGAACAAGCCGGAGCAGCAGGTCTTTACCAAAACGAACCGGAGCAGCAGGTCTTTACTAAAACGAAAACCGGAGCAGCAGGTCTTTACTAAAACGAACCGGAGCAGCAGGTCTTTACCAAAACGAACCGGAGCAGCAGGTCTTTACTAAAACGAACCGGAGCAGCAGGTCTTTACTAAAACGAGCCGGAGCAGCAGGTCTTTACTAAAACGAACCGGAGCAGCAGGTCTTTACCAAAACGAACCGGAGCAGCAGGTCTTTACTAAAACGAACCGGAGCAGCAGGTCTTTACTAAAACGAACCGGAGCAGCAGGTCTTTACCAAAACGAACCGGAGCAGCAGGTCGTTACCAGAACGAACCGGAGCAGCAGGTCTTTACTAAAACGAACCGGAGCAGCAGGTCTTTACTAAAACGAACCGGAGCAGCAGGTCTTTACCAGAACGAACCGGAGCAGCAGGTCTTTACCAGAACGAACCGGAGCAGCAGGTCTTTACTAAAACGAGCCGGAGCAGCAGGTCTTTACTAAAACGAACCGGAGCAGCAGGTCTTTACCAGAACGAACCGGAGCAGCAGGTCTTTACTAAAACGAACCGGAGCAGCAGGTCTTTACCAAAACATACCGGAGCAGCAGGTCTTTACCAAAACAAACCGGAGCAGCAGGTCTTTACTAAAACGAATCGGAGCAGCAGGTCTTTACCAGAACGAACCGGAGCAGCAGGTCTTTACCAGAACGAACCGGAGCAGCAGGTCTTTACCAGAACGAACCGGAGCAGCAGCTCTTTACCAAAACGAACCGGAGCAGCAGGTCTTTACCAGAACGAACCGGAGCAGCAGCTCTTTACCAGAACGAGCCGGAGCAGCAGCTCTTTACTAAAACGAACCGGAGCAGCAGGTCTTTACCAGAACGAGCCGGAGCAGCAGGTCTTTACTAAAACGAACCGGAGCAGCAGGTCTTTACCAGAACGAGCCGGAGCAGCAGCTCTTTACCAGAACGAGCCGGAGCAGCAGGTCTTTACTAAAACGAACCGGAGCAGCAGCTCTTTACCAGAACGAACCGGAGCAGCAGCTCTTTACCAGAACGAGCCGGAGCAGCAGCTCTTTACCAGAACGAACCGGAGCAGCAGCTCTTTACCAGAACGAACCGGAGCAGCAGCTCTTTACCAGAACGAGCCGGAGCAGCAGGTCTTTACCAGAACGAACCGGAGCAGCAGCTCTTTACTAGAACGAGCCGGAGCAGCAGGTCTTTACCAGAACGAGCCGGAGCAGCAGCTCTTTACCAGAACGAGCCGGAGCAGCAGCTCTTTACCAGAACGAGCCGGAGCAGCAGGTCTTTACCAGAACGAGCCGGAGCAGCAGCTCTTTACCAGAACGAGCCGGAGCAGCAGGTCTTTACCAGAACGAGCTGCTGAAACAAAACAGCGGAGTCACACCACATCAGGAGTTCTCCACCTCCTGTTTGCTGCATCTGTTGTTCACAGAGATCCTGTTGGGCTTCATCTACTTTAGGTGTGTGTGTGTGTGTGTGTGTGTGTGTGTTTGAGTGTGTGTGGTTAGTCAGTCGTGCAGCCACAGTAATCTCCATGAGTGCCGTCTGCTTCTCCACGAGGCTCAGACAGCGATGACCTCACCGCTGAATGGCTGGTTGTGTGTTTTTTTGTGTCAGCAGGGCTGTGTGTCGAAGTGTGTGTGTGTGTGTGTGTGTGTGTGTGTGTGTGTTTGTGCGTGTGTGTTTTTGTGTGTGTGCTGGCAAACAAGGAAGGCATAACGAACAAATAAACGAGATAAATCGAAGGATCTTGTGCCTTCACGTCATCTCTCCACATGAACCCCACGCTCTTCCTCCCTTCCCGTTCCTCCATCACCATCTCCTCCTCCTCCTCCTCCATCACCTCCTCCTCCTCCTCCTCCTCCTCCATCACCTCCTCCTCCTCCTCCTCCTCCTCCATCACCTCCTCCTCCTCCTCCTCCTCCTCCATCACCTCCTCCCCCCTGATGCTGCTGTCCAGTCAGCCTCTATACCATCTCCATCTCCATCCATGCATTTCTCCGGCCTCAAGAGACCCGAGAAATGCAAGAGTTGTATTTGTTGTATTTGCCCTCGACCACTCCACTTTCTCCTTGCTCTCTCTCTCTCTCTCTCTCTCTCTCTCTCTCTCTCTCCTCTCTCTCTCTGTCTCTTGCCTAGTTATTTACCTGGTGAAGCAATTAATTTTTCCTTCTATATGAAATCACAGAATAATGAGAAAAGACTTGATTTCCCAGAGTGCAGTTTGTCATGCAAGCGGGGGAAAAAAAAAACATCGCTATCACATTTTTCTCACCCTCGCTCATCAGATTATTATTTTTCTACCTTTCAGTGCAAAAAAAAAAGTCCAATCTGCATGTTTCATCTCTTCGTCTCGCTGTCGCTGCACCCGTCCTTCTCCGCCGTCACCGTCTCCCACACCGACAGCTTCATCTGGACACGACAGTGACTCAAACGCACCCACGGGTGCTGCTGCTGCATCACGCTGCACACAGAGAACTCTGACTGCCGCTGTAGAAACGTGGTGGAAGTTGGTGTGTGTGTGTGTGTGTGTGTGTGTGTGTGTGAGACATATACAATATTGCATGCACAGTTGAATATAACAGTGAGTTGTTTTGCAGGCTGCATGCATGTGTGCTCTGCAGGCCGGTGATTAAACTAACCTGATAACGACCTCGGCTGACTTCTGATCAGATCTCAGCCGCTCTGTTTCCTGTCAGCTAAAAAAAAAAAAGGATTTCCTCAAATCATATTTCTGCTGCCCTGCTCTCCTTTATGAGCCGGGACTCACTTGTAATATTTCATTTACTTTTGCTCCCGTTAGTAAAAGACGTCAGCACTTCCAGTGTTTATGAGCTGGACTTTGAGCTCGTTCTCTTTTATGACCAGATTTCTCACCTTTTATCTTCCTCAACCCCCTCTCCCTCCATCCCTCCATCCATCCATCCATTCATCCATTCATCCCTCCATCCATCCATCCATCATCCATCATCCATCATCCATCCCTCCATCCATCCATTCATCCATTCATCCCTCCATCCCTCCATCCATCCATCCATTCATCCCTCCATCCCTCCATCCATCCATTCATCCATTCATCCATCATCCATCCCTCCATCCATCCATCTATCATCCATCCCTCCATCCATCCATCCATTCATCCATTCATCCCTCCATCCCTCCATCCATCCATCCATCCATCCATCCATCATCCATCCCTCCATCCATCCATCCATCCATCCATCCATCCCTCCATCCATCCATCCATCCATTCATCCATTCATCCCTCCATCCCTCCATCCATCCATCCATCACTCCATCCATCATCCATCCCTCCATCCATCTATCATCCATCCCTCCATCCATCCATCCATCCATCCATCCATCATCCATCCATCCATCTATCATCCATCCATCCATCCATCATCCATCCCTCCATCCATCCCTCCATCCATCCCTCCATCCATCCCTCCATCCCTCCCTTCATCCATCCATCCCTCCATCCATCCATCATCCATCCATCTATCATCCATCCCTCCATCCCTCCATCCATCCATCCATCCCTCCATCCATCCATCATCCATCCATCTCATCCATCCATCCATCCATCCATCATCCATCCATCCATCCATCATCCATCCATCCATCCTATCATCCATCCATCCATCCATCCTCCATCCATCCATCCATCCATCCATCCCTCCATCCATCCATCCATCCATCCATCCATCCATCCATCCATCCATCCCTCCATCCATCCCTCCATCCATCCATCCATCCATCCATCCCTCCATCCCTCCATCCATCCATCCATCCATCCATCCATCCATCCATCCATCCATCCATCCTCCATCCATCCATCCATCCACCCATCCATCCATCCATCTACCATCCATCCATCCCTCCATCCATCCATCTACCATCCATCCATCCATCCATCCATCCATCCATCCATCCATCCACCCATCATCTCTCTCTCTCCCCCTGCAGAGCCGGACTGGGCGTCGCTGACCTTGGGTGTGTTTGTTTGCCAGGCCTGCTCACTCCTCCACCGGAGCATCCCCCACATCAGCCGGGTCAAGTCCGTCCAGGACACGTGGGACGCCAGCGATGTGGAGGTACGGCAGTATCATCTTACAACGCCCCTTTTTGGTTTAGTTTGTGTGTGTTAACTTAAATTATCACTTGAATTGACTATATATGTAATTCTTACCACAATTGAAATAAATTTGACTTGTTGAACTTTACTAAATGTGTTCCAATCTAATCTAATAATACCGGTGCAACATGAAGATTGGGATGTTGTGGTGCAGACAAAAAAATATTGCAACAAAAAATATGAAATATGCAGCCTTAAGTCTGAACCTGTATCTGGATGTTTAGTTGTTGTTGTTTTGTTTCTATGGAAACAACCTAGCCAGGAGAGTTTCTTAACAATAAGGTATGAAAATAGAGCAGGATGAGGGAACATGCCACCGATGTGAAGGCAAAGTGATGGATGTTTTTGTTTCAGAGTGAAAGCAGCAGCTCGACTTGCTGATAGACGCTGCAGGCCAACATCTCTTTAAAACAAACTGCCGGCTGCTGGTTTTGTTGTTGCAGTACTTGCAGGCCGAGGATCCTGATCTGGGTTTTTAGGAAGCTGGAGAACATATAAGTTACAAAACGGAGACAAAGGGATCTTTTATGTGGCTGAATGAAACCAATAGTATCCGTTAAAACAGGTCCGATTGGCTGTGATACATCAACACATCCTGTTCTAGAGCATTTCCCGTTGGAAGAAGGAGCATTTCCTCAATATCAATAAATCAATAAAGTGCCTTTTCATTAGAGAGCAATTACACTTTGCTTTAAAATAAAGAAGAGTCAACGTGATGCCACTATGTTTTGAGTGTTTTAAGCAGAGCAGGGGTGTGTGGGGGAAATAATATGTATTAAAATGAGGATTTGTGACATTTTCATATCACCCAATTGGCTATTTTTGAGTCTTTAGACAAAATGTGGTGGGCCGAGTGAAGTTGTCTCCCTCGGACGGATCATGTCAGCGGTTTCACGCCGCAACCGAGTGACAATGAGACTTTCAGGGAGGCGATGCTGGCATGAGGACAAACCGGAGGTTGGAGATGTGGGAGGACAATAATTAGGGATGTCAAGGGAATCTTACTGACGGTTGTGTCATCAAAGATGGGTGTTGGATATATAAAAGTATTACAGCATTAGATGATGGGGCAAGTGAAGGCTTTCTGTTAAATCTCTCCTCCTGTAATTGCAGTGCTGGGAGAGTTCTAATGCTTTTATTTTGCTGAGCTCTTGTGGTGTCCCGCTGCAATAAAAGAATCCACAATCAGAGGATTGTCTAAACACTTTATTGTTATTTTTCTGGGGTTAATCGTTATTGCGTGAAGGTGGTGGAGTTTGCATATGTTGATGAATGAGCTCTTTGTTTCATATGACGTCATTGCAGAGAGGAGTATGACTTTCATGGTTCCTATTTGTTGTTGCCATGCAAATGACGTTATCATGAATATTTGCTTATTTTTGTAAAAAAAAAAAAAAAAAAAATCCAGAAACTGATACGGATCGAGTGCAGACATGATTCTTATTATATTCTGCTTGGATGACATCATGTTCTAAAAGGTCATATCTGAGGTGTCAGACACATTTTTTTGCAGCAGATGTGTCACATTTTGGTGATTTATGTGACTTCTCAAGAGGTTTTTGTATTTTTCTGCTGCCATTTGACCTTCACAATAAAACGCCCCCTGGTGCTGCATCCCTTCCCAGAGCCCCCCTCAAAAAAAGAAAAAAAGCCAGGCGCTGTTGAGGGATTCAGCCAGCTGGATGTGGCTCAGGGATTATCCCTGGATGAAAGGCAACAAAGGAGAAGAAGGCAGACTCGTCCCAATGCAGGAGTCCACCATTAATCCCAGATCTGTCAGAAGTTCTGTCATACTTAAGATTGTCTACGCCGGAGCCAAGTTGTTGATGTCTCACTTAAAGTTTAATGTCATTTTCCTTCTTTTTTTTCAAAGTGTAGTTTATTTATCACCATTCCTCAGGTTTTAGTTCCTTTAAATGTCTTAATTTTTTATCATTTCTATTTGATAAATTCCTAAAGGAACAAAGATGTTGGTGTTCCTTTTATTTGATCTGCTTTTATTTTGAAATCCAATTGGCCAAGATAAACATTCTGTCATTAAAATATTGTTCTTTATGAAAAATATAGGCTATTATTATTATTATTGTTATTATTATTATTATTATTATTATTATTATTATTATACCAGTCTAGTGTAGACACTGAAATTGGTAGGGCTGGTATATTAGAAGGTTTTTCAGAATAAAATACCTTGAAACGGTAAATCTGCTATTACATTAAATAGTATTTGGCCTCCCATTGGCCCCGGGCTCCTGTATGTTGTGTGGAAGTGAATGATATTGAGATGACCGGCTTGTGTTGTCCTTTCAGTTGATGGTTGCTACCGGCAACAACGCGGCCAGGGCCAAATACGAGCAGAAGGTCCCCGCTTTCTACTACAGACCAACACACACCGACTGCAAGTAAGAGCCTCTTCTTCTCAAGTCTGACGTTCAGCCAGGATTATGATGCGTTTTATACAAGCTGCTGTCTTAATAAGAGAACATTAGCCTAGCGCTGAGTTTCCATAACGGCACCAGCATCACTTTAAAGGTCGGCGGAATCCAACCTTTTATTGCTCAAAATATCACTTTGAAGTTCACAACTGTTTAAACTATAAATAGTAAAGAGACAACTTGGGAGTGTGTTCTCTTTTTAACAGCAAATCACGTACTCACATAAAATTGGCTTTTGACAATACATTGAAAAATAATATCCTGTGCTCAAATGTATGGATGTATACGATATAAATACATTTTAAGTAGAACTTTAAAGCATTATTTCTTCATTTAAAGTAGTTATGTTGCTGTGTTTTATTATTTATTTATTTTATTCTAATTTTACTGTGATTTTTTTTTTCTGGGTTGGTCTTGTATTTACAGAACTGTTGTTTTTTTATTGAACTGTTTTAATTAATCATTTTTTCTTCTTCTTCTTATTATTAATATTAATATTCTTTAATGTTTTTTCCCCGTTGAACTTCACAGTCTTATTTAAAAAAGAAAGCAGAGGCGGTTACACTGCATGCTTCAATATCTGTTCCTCTTTGTTGTGTAGAAAAGTATAAATATATTCACACCCCCGCGGACTGTTTCCTGTTTTATACTTGAATCACAGTAGATTCATTGAGTTGTGTACGGCAAACATTTAGTATTTCATCTGCTGAATAGTACATTTGCTTTTTTGACACCAAACAACATACAGGTGCTGGAAATCCTTGAAACCACTTGACTGTTAGTGTGGTGTTTCCAGGTTTGAAAAGGTCTTGGATGTAGACTAAAGGCCTGATTATGCTTCCGCGTAGTGATCACGCAACGGCAACGCAACGGCGACGCAGTTGCTTGGAGACCGTGATGGTTCTGCGTGGGGTTTACGTGTCGAAATGCAATTCAATGCCACACCGGTAAAGGGCGCTATGTTTTTTGTAAAGACTGACCGACCGACCGAGACTCTTGACGTATATCGTCGTTAGCCTCGTTATAGCGTATTTGTTTACTTTCCGGCTTTAAACATCCACAATTTTTCAGAACTTGGTGTTTTATTTCTTTGTGCAAAAGCGACAAGGTGCAAACAATAAAACGAGGTGAAAACAATAAAAGTAGCCTTTTAAAAGTTTAAATGGTGGTGTTTATGAGTGGAAACCGGATAGCGGTCTCCAGCGGATGTAGTTAGCGGACCAATCACAGCCAATGCCGCTGCGTTGGTGTTGCGTTGGCGTTGCGTCGCCTCGACGCACGTCGAGGATTTTTGGGAGGCACACGTCGCAAGGGGGGTCCGCAAGGACGTAAGGGGTCCGCAAGCTCCCTTGCGTTGTGTCGACGCGGAAGCATAATCCAGCCTTTAAGGTCTTGAAATGTGTGTTGTATGTGATGACATCTATGATAGAACAGAGGAAAGAAGATCTCCATATCTGAGGGACTGAAAACAGCATTTCCTGACATTTCTTTATGAAAAATGACTTTTGATGATGAACAGATGATGAAAATAGTTGGTGATTATATTTCTGTGGATCTGTTAGTGGAATTAGTTTTCCTTTCATTTGTGGTCCTTCTGTAAAAAGCTGTCTCCAAACATCATGTTGGTTGTTTAGAGGACAAGAACATCTCATTTAATGTGATGAACAAGTGACAGAATAAGTAGACTGAATACTGACCATTGGATTGGTACAAAGATGGAGTTTACCACAGCTGGAAGGGGCTGGAAAAGCATGGAAATGCACCTTGAAATGCTTGAAAAGTGCTTGAATGTGAAGGTGGAAGAACCCTGCATACAGTTTGGATGTTTAAGGCTTGTCCATCCATGTGAGTTTGATGAAATTAGACAGAAGTCAGACAGGTAGAGTGTCTTCTTCCTCCGCCCGTGTCCGTTTGTGTTTACTCCTCTTCATCACGTCGACCACCACAGGGTTCTCATCCGATCCAGTGTCACTGGAAGGTGTCATTCAAAGAGAGGAAGAACCTTTCCATGATGCTGATTGGACGGTTGTTTGGAGCCTGAAGGGAAGACAGAAAGGTTGAGATATGGAGAGAGAGGATGACAAGAGCTCGTTGGCATGACAACCGAGGAGGAAGACGGTTTTGGTGGAAACAAAGGAGTGTTGGAGAACGTTAAGCTCGAAGACTGTTCCATTATTCAGTTTAATCAGGACCTCAAGTAAAATGTTCAAAGGAAATCATCTCCAACTTTCAACACAAAGGCATCAATAATCAGGCGTTATCTGTACGCCTGTCTGTCCGTCCAACCACCTGTCTCTCCCTCTGTCCACCCGTCTGTCCACCCTCATGAACAAAACAATCTCAGGAAAACGTTTTCTTACAATTTCAAATCTTGGAATATCTTCAAATTTTGCACAACACGTCCACTTGCGCTCTAATTAAGGTGGAATTGAATAGAATCGAGTGATCCAATGTCACCTTTCTAATCTAATTATGACATTTTCACAAACAAATCTAATAAAAATATAATGCCTACGTTGCTGTAACCATCCGGCACCTGATGCTCTCTGATCCCTGAGGGTTATATTGCAGTTTTTCATGATGTACAGTAGAGACACGCGTACTTTCTAAGTATTGTCACAGAAGAGGAGTTTCATGTGTGACCTTAACGGACCTGAAATCAACCACGTGTGTGTGTTCTGCTCCGTGTCACCAGGATGCTGAGAGAGCAGTGGATCAGAGCCAAGTACGAGAGGAACGAGTTTGAGTTCATCGAAAAGCAGGAGCCTTACTCTGCAGGTACGTGAAGATCCTCGACCAAGCAGATGTTTCCTCATCGCCGTCCTGAGATCAATATTTAAAGGACACTTCACTGGTGGTTTTATTTCTATGAGGCCATGTTGTCATCTTATGGGTGTTTATTGATCGGGGCGGTTGGGTTGTAGCTTTCACTTGTTGTCATAGCAACAGCAAACATCCGGTGTTGGCGGATCCAACTTGTTTCTGTCCGACATCAGACACTTTTAAAGCTCACTAATTAGCAGTTTATCTATTCTAGCAGACACATACAGTTTCATGCATACACGACCCAGCACACTCATATTCACAGTTCAGAAGAAACGGAGTCAGAAACTGCCGGTCGGTCGTCGTGGCGATCTCACGTTGTTTACCGGTCGATAAGCAGGAACCTTGAAAACGGACCGACGTTTCCCAGCGGAGCTGGAATTCAATTATCCAGAAACATCGCCGTGTGTGTGTGTGTGTGTGTGTGTGTGTGTGTGTGTGTGTGAGTCAACTAGTATACATTTCATGCTCGTTGAAGACAGAGCTGTGAGATTGGCTTCCAGTGACCTCATTCGTTTACACACACACACACACACACACACGTCTGTCTGACATTGCAGTAGCCTCGTCTGCCAATATCAATATTGATCAGGTATGCGAAGGCTATGAAGAAGGAGACGAGTGTCAGGGAAGGAGACGAGGGTGGGGACAAGGAGGGATATTGATCGAGGTGAACGTCTCAAGTCAGAAAGCCACGCACACACGCACACACACACACACACACACACACCTTATCTCCTCTCAGTCGTCTCCATTTATTGCTCTTTCTCACACATGGGAAATCTAAACTTCCTTTTTATTCTGTACTTTTCTGGAGTGAAAATAACTCCCCTTTTCATTCCGTACCACTCTGGGAAAACATCATCAGTCACATGACTGAAATGTAGATTAGTCAGCTCATTATGCGTAGACATCGTCCACCCATTAAACCGCGGAAATAGATCCAGATTAGAAAGAAAAGCACGTCACGGCGTGACAGAAATAGAAGAGAAAGGACAGAAAAGAAGGCGGCGTAGGCAACCCTTTTCAACCAAAAATAGACGGCATTACATGCTTTAAATAGAAGGAGCATATCATTAACATGGAAAAGGATGTTCTTTGGTCTTAAGAGGCAATAAAATCACATGCTGCTGTGCTCTCCCCTCGTTTATCTGTTTGCCTCTCGGATGTTGTGTTTTCTGTCTCCTCTTTGAAAACGTGATTTGGAATGATGTTTGATTTTCTGCTGAACTGAAGTATCATCTTACAACAAAAGCAGTAGCAACATCTCACCATGGGTTGGTTATGAATGCCTCCTCTGTTTCATGTGATACCGATGGGTTTCTGATAACAGGCTCCCCAAACCTCAAACACTCTCTTCCCTCTCTGTCTGCCCAGGGTACAGAGAGGGGTTTCTATGGAAACGAGGAAGAGACAACGGTCAGTTTCTCAGCCGAAAGTTCATCCTCTCGGAGAGGGAGGGGGCACTGAAATACTTCAACAAGCAGGATGTAAGCGAGATGATGCAGCTGCTTTTTTTATATATATATAAAAGGGCGTTTAGGGGAAAACATTCGGGAATGTGAGGCTTTTAAAGTGACTTGTGGTTTGTCTTCTTCCACCCGACAAGGCCAGGGATCCCAAGGCGGTGATGAAAATCGAGACCCTGAACGCCACCTTCCAGCCGGCCAAGATCGGAAACCCTTGCGGCCTGCAGATCACCTACCTGAAAGACAACAGCACAAGGAACATCTTCGTCTACCACAGCGATGCAAAGGTAGGAGTCTGAGAACGCAGCAAGACGGACGTTGGAACGTTCATTATTAATTCCCTCTTGGCCTTTTCTGGACATCTGTAGCATCAGTGGCTACAGAAAGTGTCTGCATAGCGACACAGGTTTGTGTGGTTTTGGCTCTGAGACGATGACGACCGGGGGTGAAGTGCTGACGTTTGCTTTAATTTAAAGGTGTCTACATCTAAATGCATGGAAGAGAGTTAAGAATTGACTTACTGTAACACCAGAGTACATCATTATGGATGTGAGTAACCTCAAACAAAGCTGAAAGTCTGCACTTTATCCTGATAGACACAGGACATTATATTATTGGCTTTGTTTCCTTAAAAGCCCGACACACTCTTCCCCGGGTGGGCTGGGGGTTTGCTCAGCTTGGTGCTTCCTTGTGGAGGTGATGAGGTCACAGACTCATCTCCACATGTCAGGGCTGTGCATATTCACATATGAATCCATTCAACATGAGTATGATCAACAGAAAATCTAGTTTTGTAGTTTCCAGTAAATTACAGTAAGGAAATAGAGATAAATAATAATAACTATCAACTTTGTTTATTTCGTTTTCTGAGCAATAATATATTTAATAACCAGTTAAACATATAAACTATCATAAATCTGACCTTTGCTTATATATAATATGATAATAATAGATAGACATATATAAAGGGTGAAAGAGAGAGAGACATTTAAAGGACACATATGAACAGCCATTCAGCAGCTGCTCTGGCTGCTCCCTCTGCTGGCTGAGTAGTGTAACTGCAGGCTGAAGGCAGCGAGTTCATTGGGTTCATTCCGTGTCACGGTGACTCTCGTTGTATCGACAGCACTGCAGCAGCCACCCAGCACGTCGACTACACCTCCACCCATGCCTTCACTGGCACCGGGGGAAGAAACACAAACATTATTCCCACAATGCAAATGGTGAAAAGATTCAAGCGGGGCGTGTTTTGTTTGTACAGGAGATGGTCGACTGGTTCAACGCTATCCGAGCGGCAAGGTTCCACTACTTACAGGTGGCCTTTCCCGGAGCAGGTGACGAGGAGGTGAGGATGTGTTGTTTGCTGATTTGTAAAAAAACGAGATTTATTCACTGTTAGATCTGATGAATAACAAGCATTTATGTTGAAACCCCAGCTGGTGCCCAAACTGACCCGCAACTTCATGAAGGAAGGATTTATGGAGAAAACGGGTCCTAAGGTTGGTGCTGTGGATCCCACTAGATCTCTATTCATATTACCATGTCTCAAATTTGCAGATATATTTGCCCATAAAGTGTCTGCAGGTCACGAATAATAAAATAATGTTGCCCTCATCAAGCCTTAAAATGAAGAAAGTAAATGAAAGGAAATATTTTTCATTCTCAGAATGTTTAATTTGACTAATTGTAGATACATTTATTTGAGTAGTTGAGGCCTGAAAAGGTAAAAAAAAAAAAAAAAAAAAAAACATATTTTACAAGCACAAATTCAAAAATTTGGGATTAGTCTGAAAAAAAGATAAATTGATGATTTTCTTTTCACCACCACTCGATTTATCGTGTTTGGGAACCACTGTGATCTAGAATAATGCATCCTGAAGCTCGTACAGTGTGCTAACTAGCCTATTAAAAACAATGTAATGGTGGTGTTGTTCTGCAGCACACAGAGGGCTTCAAGAAGAGGTGGTTCACGATGGATGACCGGAGACTCATGTACTTCAAAGACCCTCTGGTAAGAACATCCTCACCTCCTTTCCTTTCCGACCGACCACTACATTGGTTGACAGGACTTCCACCCCTCTCTCTGTCCGTCAGGATGCCTACGCCCGCGGCGAGGTGTTCATCGGCAGTAAGGAGAACAGCTACACGGTCCTGTCCGGCCTGCCCTCGTCCACGCAGGGCTACCACTGGAACCACGGCATCACCATCGTCACGCCGGACAGGAAGTTCCTGTTCGCCTGCGAGACGGAGGCTGAGCAACGGGATTGGATATCCGCCTTCCAGAGGGTCATCAATCGACCAATGAGGCCGCAGGAATATGCAGGTGTGGAACTTTAAAACAATATATTTGGAACCTTTTGCCTGTTTAAGTTTGTTTAAAGTGACCCTGTGGCGTTTTTGCTTTTTAGTAACATATAACTGGTGAAAGGGCTTGTCGTCAAGCCCCAGTGGCCTAATGGATAAGGCACTGGCCTCCTAAGCCAGG